>JBBUKS010491593.1:0-15268 GCA_038050645.1 Hedychium gardnerianum
CAAAGGATCGTGGGTTCTTGGAGTAGGAGTCGGTTGGGCTCCGAACCAAGTAAAAAGAAGTGTCTATTTATTTTTCGTTGCTACTTTGAATTACGAATAGAAGAAAAGATTTTCGAACGAGATTCACTCCCCCCCCCTCTCTCTCGTATCTAACGATCCAACATTCCTAGGTCACATAGGGAAAGATAATGTATTTTCACCCCATCATAATGCTGAAAAGGCATGTGAGGATTTGATGAACCAACCACAATATATATCAAAGAGATTCAACAATATTTTTAATGTTGAATAAGTCACAATAAATCATCTTTGGTTAAAGCTCACATACATGTGATGTTGTTGCTTACATTTTAAGGAATTCCGTTTAGAGGCCACGATGAGAAATCTAGCTTATCTAATCGTGACATTTTTTTTGAATTTTTGGATGTGCTAACCATATACGATGACAAACTTTCAAAGGCAATTGCGAAAGCTCCAAAAAATGCCAAGTATACAAGTCACGATATTCAAAAACAAATACTTCATGTATTCTCGGTGAGAGTGAAAAATGCAATTCATGAAGAAATTGACTTGTTCATGTTTATGATACTACGACTTTGACTTTAAAGGATACTATATATTCTGCTTTGGCTCACTACAATTTAGATGTTCAAAATATTAGAGACCAAGGTTACAATGGTGCTAGTAATATAAGGGGCGTGTTTAATGGATTGCAAGCTTTGATTATAAAAGATTGTAAAAGTGATTATTATGTTTGTTGCTTTGCTCGTCGGTTATAATTGACTTTAGTTGCAGTATCAAAAAAAATGTGACACATATTCATCAATTTGTTTTGATAGATTAACTTTTATAATTAATATTGTTGGTTCATCATGTAAGCATAATGATGAATTGAAGAATGATATTGTGGATGATATTGTACATTTAATTGCTATTAATGAACTTATGATAGGGCATGGACTTAATCAGATAGGTACTCTACAATGAGCTATTGATACACACTGGAGTTCTCATTTAAGATTGTTGGCAGGCGAGTACGGTATTACTCAAGGTTATCGAGGATGAGCTTCCTTCTAAATGAGCAGATACAACATCTATTTATGATGAAATAACTTCTTTTGATTTTGTATTTATTTTTTATCTTATGAAAGAGATTATAAGGATCACAGATATCCTTTAGCAGACTTTACAAAGTAACTCTTGAGATATTATAAATGCAATGGAGTTTGTATTGTTTACCAAGAATTTATTTCAATGGATGAGGGATAACAAGTGAGATGATTTCCTTGTAAAAGTAAAATCTTTTTGTGAACTTTGAAATATTGGCATTCCTAATTTTAGTGCTCTATATATTAATAAATGAGGTTAAGCTCGTCTTCGTCAAGACAATTTCACCATTGAGCATCATTATCAAATAGACCTCTTTTATGATTTGATAGATTCACAATTACAAGAAATCAATGAGCACTTTAGTAATGATGCTATGGAATTACTCATTCTTAGTAATGTCTTAAATCCTCAAAATGAAATAGAGTCTTTCAGAATTATTGATATATGTAAATTAATTGAAAAATCTTATGCTTAAGATTTTACAAGAGATGAAAAAGCGCAATTAGAGATATAATTGAAGCATTACGAATATAATATAGTCAAAAAGTCTACTATAAAAATCTTTCAACTATTTTAGAGTTATATCAATGGTTAGTGAAAATTAATAAGTCTATTATATACAATCTTATTTTTAGAGAGATTGTACTTGTGTTTATTCTTTTTATTTTCACTGCTATTACAGAATGATCATTTTTTGTGATAAATATTATGAAAATAGGTTTTAAAATAAAATGGAGGATGCTTTTCTCCCAAATACGTTAATAATATATATTAAAAGAGTAATTACTAAAAATGTGAACATCAAAGTTATCCTTTAAAAATGTAAAAGAACATGAATTCTTTAAAATTAAAAAATTACATTTAATACTTAACTAAACATATCAAACTTTTAACTTATTGTTTTTTTGGTAATATACTAATATTAATTTTGAATATTCTATTAATTTTTTAATTATTATATTTTTACTATTAAAAATTATAGATAACATATAATAATTATTTTAATCACCGCCTCCCAAATCTACAATTGAATCACCTTGCACCTAACAATTACAATCCTAATTGCTATATATTATAATAACTGTGGTTATATTTGTTATATAACACTGTCGGTAGAAAAAATATATGATTGAGTTCTTTTTCGATGCTTTTTAAAATGGAAATTCTTTTGACAATAATGAAAATAAAAGTCGTCTTTTAAGTTTAACCTAATTTTTTTTATGTGTTTTATTTTATCGAGTCCATTACTATCTAAATTGTCAATCGTCTTATTAAATAAAAATAACGTCAATAAACCCAACACCCCTATAAATCAGGAGTAGTCCTCTCACCTTTAATTATTTGATAGTCTATTATAAATTAATTTTATGATTTATTTTTCTTATAATTTTGAGATGAATTTTAAAAGATACTTGAGATAATCATAATCACTTTACTATAATGAAGTAGCCATCAATTTTTTTTTATATAAAAATACTAAAAAGTTATGGAGAGCTTCATAGAAGCGAATATGAAACTCTATGAATATCATATAGGACCGGTGCATTTAATAAAAGGGGTAAATATCGATTATCATCTTTCTTTCATTTCATCATGTTATTTCTATTAAGAGCGTTAGAAGCAGAAGCAAAATATATAAATAAATAATAAAAAAGACACTGACGATTTACTTAGTTTTCAATCCTTCAAAATTAGTACATCTAAAGTCTAATCACGGAGACGTCTGTCCATTAAATTTTCTATTTTCTGAAACTTTTTTGGAGATCGAAAAATCACTTATAATTTATAATTACAAGCACAATAATATATGAAAAATAAAACACAATACTTGTAATAAGAAACACACAAACTCGTTGATGATCTGGAAGTCCTGAGTGTCACGCGTGTTAGATAATCTTTGCTGGAAATATTAAGGAGAAAATTATATTAAAAATTACAGAATTTCAATTAAGATTTATCTGTCGAAATGACCTAAGTTGATAATCTCAGGCTGCCAAACAGGAAAAGAATAATTGCCAAACAGGAAAAGAATAATTTCCCAGGATACAATCGATAATAACTGCGATTAACACCAAGCACTGGCGATCGCAGCGAACTGATGTTGGTTCATCCCCTTGGGTAATTTTTGCTTGGACCGGTCCGACATTCGACGTGCGTAGGTCGTGCTTGCACACGAGTCAATCTTGGTTCAGTACAATCCGGGCCCTGAATTTGCACCCCCTGCGTACCCACGCATGAGAGAGAGTCTCTCCCCATGCATTTATTCACATCATCAATACATGTGATATAATATAAACCAACACTAAAGTCAAGAAACTTTTAATGTGAGACTAAAGTCCATGCACAATGAAGTCTCTTTTCTCCACCTCTTTTATTCCATTCACATTTCCAACAATGCACCCCTCCTGGAACTTCTCCCGTCTCACGAGCAGAACTTCGAGCGATTTCACGAGCACAACGTTGAAGAGTAGTAGTGTAGAATTGTTGTCCTGATGCTCTAATCGTGGTCACTTATATTAAGTTATTTCGAGCGCCTGGAAGGCCTTTTGGGTGTCCTAAGCTCGGTGTCTATCCAATCCCAATACGTTGTGCCTTATCCAACTCGATCATATCCTGGTCCGGGCGCCTAGCACTTTTTCGGGCGCTAGACCTATCCGGGGCGCTCGGAGTAGTTCGGGGTGCTTAGAGTAATCCAGGTCATTTCCTCTGGCTGCGTCTAGTTTACGTCTGTCTACTTCTCAATCTTGCTTCCAACTTTAAATTCTTATATGACGATTCTTGCAAAACAAACATACATATATAAACAAACAATCTAGCATAATCTTGTAAAATTTACTTGACTTACTAGACTTACCTTTTGCTTGGAGTTTACTTCCTAAGACTTCTATCTAGAGATTTCTTCCCTAGAGTTTTCACTTTTGCTAAACAGCCAATCGTCTTGACTTATTTGGACTTACAACTTGTCAGACATCTTGTCACCTTTGATCTGTCTGAATCAAGCATCCGATCACCTTTATCTATTTGAACTTTTCTCTTACAAGACTTTTCTTACTAGTCATTTAGTCAACCTTAACTTGATTAAACTTTACTTTATTAATCATTCAATCTACTTTCAATTTAATTAGATTTTTCTTTATTAATCATATGATCAATTTCGACCCGATTAAACTTCTCTTTTCTAAACATTAAATCTTATTTGAATTAACTATTAGTCAAATTGACTTGATATATTTGATTACCAAATAACATATAAATTTGGTACAAATTTAAATTTACGATTTTTATAACTATCAAATATTTTTAATAAAATGCTGAGCCACAATTAGTCAGCCACGTGGCGATTGATAAACGTACAACAACCGCCCCGTAATGCTCCACATCGCATCCGCCTCGTTCATTCTAGAGCCACTCGATCTGGACCGTGTGATTGTTTCAATAAAAAGAAAATTCTTACTATTTTTTAATCTTCACAAAAAAAAAATGTTCGGCTGAAATTGAAAAGAGCGTAAGATGAACGGTCTTGATGAACCATGGCGTCTCCCGTAAGCTTTTGCCCGCCGATGTAGCTCCCTCATTTCTCGTTTGCGGTTGCTCTCCTATTTCGATTTCCTCCCCAATCTTTCTTCTCAGCTTTTCCTTCAGTTTTCCCGTCCTTCAGCCGTTCGGCCCCTTTCCCGTGGCTCGATTTGGATTGGCACCCACTTCCGTGGGTATTATTCTTCCAATTCATTTCCATTCTCCTTGATTTTTTGGCCAAATTTCTTTACCGTTGTTCTTTTCGAGAATTGAGCCTTATCAACCTGTCATTTGGTGTTTTCTAAACAGTGTTCTTGCACATTCTTGCAAAGTTCTTTTTTTTAAAAAAAAAATAGTTTTTTTCTATCCTAATCGTAGAGACGAAATTGTGAATATTCGCCCATGTTTCTGTTGTTGTCCACTAGAGATTGTTTTGTGCTTTTATCATGTTCTTTTTTTAGGGTTTGAAATTCGTTCCTTTGTGTCGTTGATTAATTAGATAAATTTAGGCATTCTTCTGTGTATTTCATTGTGGATGAATTTCTGGGATGATTTTAACATCTGATCAGGTGCGGGCTACTACGTAACTTCTGTAAATGGGCTGTTTGCCATCAACGAGACGAAGGAATTACCCAGGATATGAAAACCCGGTGGATCTCGCTGCTCAGACATCTTGTGAGTCAAAAGTTTGGTTCTTGTCCTAATTTCGAAATTGAACGGTTTGGTTTTCAATTAAAGAGGTGTTGTAAGTTCCTATTTTTTTTGAATATTCATACTAAAAATTTCTCAAAGTTCTGGAGGATTGTGTAATTCTTGCTTTTGTAGGTTATCTTTTATCATTGATTTATCCATTTTTCTGAAAATAGTCCTTGAAAGCATAATTTTCATGTAGTTTTGACTTCAATCTTAGTCTCCAAGGTGAATTTTGACTATATTAGATTTTTGGTTAAGTCATTCTCTATCTTAGTTTCTACTTTAAATCTTCTATCATTCGTTTATCCTTCTGAAGAATAGTTCTTCAAAGCATGTTTCCTGTAGTTTCGACTTTACTCTTGATTTCTAAGGTGAATTTAGGTTGTATTAGATTTAGGGTTAACTCATTCTCTTTTATTTTTATTTTTTGCTCAATGAATAAGGTAGAGTAAATCAAGCAATAAAAATTGTCCACAAACTTCACATAGTTTTTGACCTTTTTTTAACTTTGTGAATAAAGTGGAGTACATTATTTTTGTCTCGAGTAGAAAAACAAGCTAAACCAGCTTGTGGAAGCAGATTTTTATTCACCATATATTGTATACACTTTACTGGCTCACCACCTTGAGGTGGTCATGGTTTGACGTTATGTTAATTTTGATTCTTAGTATAAAAATATGATGCAGTTGTTTATATTGAGTCAAATCTAATATCTTTTTCCATTTAGTTTATGTCATGTACGGTGTTAAATTTAGCTTGAATTCATTTGGTTAGGTTAGCTCTTAGGAGTTTTCCCAAGATTGAAATTCGTACGGTTAATCATGCTTTCTTATTCTAACAATTTTAGAGTTGAATTTTGCAATATCATTGATAGAGATAGTTAGATACATTGTCTCAAGAAAATTAGAGGAAGTCTTTGAGCAAGCAAATAGTTAGATACATTGCTATTTTTTTAAACTAAGATTAGGGACTAATTTTCGTTCTTGTAATTTCTTATTGTTTCGTGAGAAATTTATACCGTTTCTATATAAGTATGTCGAGTTATTATGGTATTATTGATGATTTGGACAATAGAATATTCATTCATCTTGTGCCAACTGGCTTTATATTCTTCTTTGTCATTATGCCATGCATGCCTTGTATATGTAGAAAAAAGACATCTTATGGGCACTAGTAAATACATCTACCTTTGCCAATGAGGCCTTAGCCTCATGGCTAAGGCGGAGGCCCTGAGACCATAAAGGTCTCAGGTTCAATTTCCGCTGCATGCGGGTAGGTTTTCGGATTTATTCCGGTCGATGTCGCAGGTTTCTGTGTAATTTCTTAGCTCGAGCTAAGCATGACTTGGGTCCTCTCTCAAGTCCCGTCTGGTGTACAGACAGTTTACATTATTTCGCTATATTTCGACTGACTATTGTACTTGTACTCTCAAAAAAAAAAAATATCTACCTTTCTAATTGAATGAGTCTTGAAGATGGAAAAATATATTCTCATGTTCAACATAATAATAGCTGAGAAGAACCTTATGTAGTTTTGTCGATCCTACAGATTAATAGGTGCTAAATGGGAAATCCTTTCTTTGATTTTCATCATCCATTATTCAAATATAATTTCAGTGCCACAATTTTCTATAAAACAATTATATTACTTATTTACATAAAATTTTGACAGTTACTGTCAGTGATGTTGAAGCACTGTTTGAACTATTCAAGATGATTAGTGGTTCTTTGGTTGATGATGGATTGATCAACAAGGTAAACTACTGTGCTTTATCCCATTTTTACAGGTGTACTGTTTCTTTAATATATCTTATTCTTAATTTATGTAGCTGTTAAATATATTGCTTTGGATTACTACTCAATATATGAAGTTGTACCAGTCCTACAACTGCTCCACCCCTCAATCATATATAGGGCTTTTTCCCTTCCTCTTTTATCCACCCCTCTCCTCTATTCTCCGCAAGGATAAACACAACTTGAGGAAACTGCTAACCATCTATTGAATTTTCCTTTTCCTTATAACTTACAATACTAAAACAAGTTGTCATGCAATCAAATCTTAATGCTACCATAAAGGACTTTATTTCACCCAAGTTGTTATTTAAATTATTAAATTGAATACTTCTTTATGCGGGTAAAATTACCCATTAAACTTGCTCATAGAAAATAATAAGTGGCAATACAGTACTAGTTCACATTCAAGATAAAAAAACACTAGCCATAGCCAATTAGAGACCTTCATTATGCACATTAGGCTTCAACGTTAACTATCTTCTTTGTTAAGTGCTAGTCATCCTATGGAGGAAGCGTGCCTCCAAAGGCCTATAAATAGGCTCCATGGGCTCTATGGCACCACTTGGTGTTGGGAGATGAGGTATGCTTAATGAAACTAAGCCCAAAAGCAATTCCAACACCATATCAGATTCCAAAGTTCTCCACCTTGGACCATAGAATTCTCCACATCCGATTTATAACCAATTGACCCCAAGGCTTAAGAAGTTGATAACTCATTCTAGTGGAGGTTTACTTTGGCCAAGCTCCTTCCAATTGGGGTGAAGTCAACCCATCTATGTCATTTTAAGCTGCAACTTGACCAAACCAAAACATCTCTCCTAACCATACCCTATATTTACACTTGAATCAATGATGTGTCTATGGCTAAAGCAAAAGTTCGATTAAATTGACCGAATTTAAAAATTCGATTCAATTATTTCAAAATTTTTGTTTTTTTTTTAAAAAATTGGTTTATTCGGTTAATTTGGTCCGGGTTCGATTTTAAAATTCCTTATTTGGTTAAACCAAAATAAAAAACGAACCGGTAAAAAGTTCGGTTAGGATGAATTCGGTTTAAGCACTATTGTGATTTATGATAAATTTTTAAATCATAATTAGAAAAATTCGGTTAATTCGATTTTTGACCTAATTAACCGATATTTTATCGGTTTGGTTTGTTCAATTTTTATTGGAAAATTTGATCGTTCGATTAATTCGAAAAAAATTGATTTATTCAGTTCAGTTTTAACCGAATATTGAGCCAAAACCGAATACTCAGCCCTAGATGGGTCCATCATATCTATTGTAATCTAACCACAATGCTTCTAAAATTTTTGTTTCATCTTAAACTGACATTCATAGAACATCATGCCTATGTATGTTATGATGGGGATTTATCCAAAAATTTCTTGAAGGAAGATGTGAACCCTTGACTAATTCCTTTTGGGTAAATTAAATAAAGTTGGATGATTTTTGTAATCCTATAAGTGATACAGTGACCTTTTCACATTGGAGATTGATGATTGTGCATCGCACGATCCATCAATTTTATCAAAGTTGTTGACTCTAGAATTAAAACATTACATCTTCCTATCAACTTCATAGTGGAACTTTGAGTGAGTGACAAGAACACTTAGATTAGTTTTAACATATTTAAGAATGCAACCCAAACTGAAGACATATTGATGTCAACTTTTGTCCCTTGTGGCTTTTGTAGTTCTCAAACATGTAGTTGTTATCTAACAACCTATTTTCTATTAGTCCTAATATAAAGTTTGGTTTTATTTGTAAACTTTGGCACTATATGATTTTTTATGTTTCATTCTTTTTCAATATTTTTGGATAAAAGTTATTTATTATTGCACTCTTCAATTTATAGCAGAATCTTGTGAGATAATTCTGAGAATTTTGATAGATGATGCTTTGACTTTATCTAGTCCTGCCGCAATTTTGTTGAGCTAATTATTTTAACTTTAAAGGGCTTAATCTTCATATCACAATACTTTTGCAGGAAGAATTTCAGCTAGCATTTTTTAAGAATAACAAAGGGGAAAATCTTTTGGCAAATCGGGTAATTTGCCTAAAGTAGCTTCTAATTTATATATATGCTTAATCTTCTAAATAGTATCCATTAGTATATGGGTAAGAATTATTGGATTAATTGATTTGCCAATTTTTAGTTGTCAATTTAGAGTAGTTTGAAGATGACTTGTCTAAGTTCAATATCGTGATGTGAAATGCATAATTTTTATTTAACTTGCATTCCCTTTAAATTTCTAGTCTAAGTCCATTTGTGAATTGAAAGTTTAACCTAGGCCCTTTGCTAATATCATAATGTCTACTTGAGGACAATGGGTGGATCCAGAGTTCATACTCAAGAAGATCAGAAGAAGGAACTTGCTCATAAATAAATTGAATAAGACTTCAAGATCTGATATCACTTGATGCAGAAGAATGAAGGTGCTGCCCATAAAGGAAAATATTATTAAACTGAAAGATAATTATTTATAAGATCCTAATCCCTTTTATAAAGCAACTATAATTTATTTTTTCTAAAATAAAGACCTAGCTAATCTCAAATCTCTAATAGATTTTTTTTTTCTAAATTCTAAGCAATTTTAAACATTTAAAATGACTTGTGAACTCGAAAATTGCATAAATTTAAAACTCAAATTTTAAAGGAAAGCTTAAATTTATCCCCAAATCTTAGATTGTTCAATTATTCTCTTCAACCAAGAAGAACTCAAACCTACTAAGAATGAGGGAAGCAACAAGATCAAATTATTGTTCTATTGCTATCAAATTGAGCATGCCATTAGTTAGGTATTGGGAACTATATGTAATGGTGATTTTGTTGATGACGAGATAGTGAGAAGATTTTCTTTAGGAGTTATCCCTTTAGGAGTTAGTAATGCATAGGTGTGCTACTAGCACCAATCTTAATGTCAGCCCATACACATCAGATCTGATTCCTTACCTTTTAAAATTATGATTAGACGAGAAAGTGAAGGGATTGGCTTAAAGATTGAGTTGATTTCTTTTGTGGGATGTACTTTGGTTTAATCAAAATAGTTTTATTAAGGTTCATTTTGATCCTCTTCCCATTGTGTTAAGGGCATAAGTTGTTTTTTTTACCCCCGGGGATGGCGCTGTGGTCAGGTGCACAGTGGCACAAACCGAAGGATCATGGTTCCAATCTCCATCAAAAAATCAATTATGCCTACAGTGGGTTTCGAGTAGCGAATGTTAAATGTTGTGTTCATGACACGTGTACTTTTTGGATTTACTCTGGTGGTCGGTGATAAACTTCCGTGAGGGCCATTCACCTCCAGGATTAGTCGGTTTGAAGAGTTGGATACCTGGATTACAAAAAAAAAGGGCATAAGTTTTTTTCTCCCTTTACGAGTTGCAAAGTGGCCATAAAGCCAGGGTAAAAATCCATTTTGTCAGTCCAAGAATCCATTTTGATAGTGACCTCACATCCCGCAGTGAGGGAGGATTGGTCAACTCATGCAAGATTATAGAACTTTGGTTAATGGTTTGACGTTAGGTATATCCTAGCAAGGGCCTTGGTGGACTCAACATTCTTATAATGTCATAATTTTGCATGTTTTATCAACACTATAAAATAGTGCACCTCATATATCGTTAGATATGGGTTGAATAGGATACAATGCACTACATTTCATGACTTTTCCTCGCACCATCATTTCTTCCAATAATATATGTTATATGTTAGGTTATTGTTCTGAGGAATGTCTTGGAAAGCAAGAAGCAAGTTATAGTAGCTAACCTCGAGGCAAAATATAAGGCAATTACTCTTTCCATAATTAGTCATGTGTGAACTCATTTGGCTCAAGGAGTTGATGACTAAGTTTGGTTCTACTTTAGCGAGCTAAAAAAATGTTCTATGATAATAAAGTTACTATGCTCATTATGTAAATTGTAGTATTTTACAAGAATAACACTTTGTCAAGGAAAAGGTACAATTCAAGGAAATTACTGCTCCATTGATCAATTGGTATATCTATTAAGTCCTTAAGCATGGTTGTCAAGATCAATCAATACCAATTTGGATTGTCGGGGTTGTATAACAGTATTACCAAAGCCCGACTTGATCTTTTCGGGAACTTAGTTGTCCTAGAAGATTGTCGAAGAAATTTAAAAAAAAATAGATTTGAAGAAATTACCTAGAAATGAGTTAGATTCCACTAGAAAATAGATGGAAACAATTGAAATTTGGCCAAATCAAGAGAGAAAAAGAATGAGACAACTTTGAAATTTGGCTGAATTAGGTTGACTTTGGAAATTAAAGGATTTAGAAATCTCTTATCCAATTCCAACTTGAATGCTAGCAAACATGCACGAGAAGGGTGTAGAGTCTTCTTCATTCACTTGACTTTGAACATAAATTTTTGAACCCTGTTACCATTTAAAATTGTCATGAGATTGATCATTTAACCTTGTTACTACTTGTATACAATCACTTGCTAGACCAAGTACATTAATCTCTTTTTGAGAGAGGAATGAGAGCAATTTCTGTTGATTGAGTGAAATCCTATAAATCTTTGATTCAGATGTGATTTAAGTTGTAATTAAGGCCCATAATATGAAATATTAATTAATAATCTAGATTTATCAAATAATATTGATAATTTAATATTTATTAATAAATGTATAGTAATAAATATGATCTTAATATTTGCTGCAATATGTTTTGACATTTTGATTTTTTTTCTGTTTATCATAATACATTTTTTGTTGTTTATTGTTTTGATAGTAATAGGTACGGTATATTATACATTAGTGATGATAGTGCTACTTCTTTGTTTTTAGTTTTGCATATAGCTTAATTTGATGTGTTACTCTTTAATGCCGTTAATTTTTCTTTGTATTCTTGCTATTAGAACTAGAATAAATAATTATCCATTTTGTGCAGTTATTTGACCTATTTGATGCCAAACAAAAGGGAGTTATTGATTTTGGGGATTTCGTTCGAGCCTTAAATGTCTTCCATCCAAATGCCGCCCATGAAGACAAAATAGACTGTAAGTTTGTAGTGTTTTAGCAGATATTACTTAATGACAATCTTCTAAATCTTCATGTGATCCTACAGTTTCCTTCAAGTTATATGATCTGGATGGCACAGGCTTTATTGAGAGGAAAGAGGTTGCTTGATACCTTGCAAATTGTCTCTAAACTTATGATTTTGCTAACAACTTATAATTTGGCCATGATATGGCCTTACATATCAGCGCCTTACAAATGATCTCTTCTGTTATAGGTGAAGAAACTGTTGATTGCATTGCTATCTGAATCAGAAATGAAGTTGTCAGATGAGACTCTGGAAATAATCCTAGATAAGGTTTACATTCCAGTCATTATATGTTTACTTCTCTCGCTCTCCTTTTTTACTTTTTTTTTTCAATAGACATTTCAAGATGCAGACGGTAATCAGGATGGTAAAATAGATAAAAAAGATTGGGAAAACTTGGTATCCGGGAATCCATCCTTGATGAAGGTCATGACAATTCCATATCTCAGGTAAGTATCTTAGAGAAGGCGGAAAAAACTGTCAATAGTGTATCTTACTGACTGTTTGTCCTTGTTCTCTGGATCCCATGCTCCATGATTTGATTGATCGGCTTTACTATCTTTTCGTTCATTCTCAAGTATAATAAATAGACAGCTATTCTATGTGAGATTGTGAATGTAAAATTATTCACGTTCCATCAATTCCATGCATAAATGCGGCACAATAAAATGGACTGGTCAAATTTCCATTGCAGAATTTGACCTTAGGGTAGCATCCTGCTAAGTCATATAAGACAATGAGCTTCCTTTGGAATAGCTACTTTGATGTTCGAACAAAATAGGCAGTGAATTCTTTACAATTTTATAAGAAAGATAAATAAGATATAATGCCATTATTGAATCTATTATCACTGTAGGCTATTTAGCTATGTCAGAGTAGAATTTTGTGTCAATTGACTTGTAGTTAAGGTGAAAATTGTTGAGTCATTCAAGTTTTTTTAAAAAGTTCATGACTCTGATACTATTATCTGATGTCAACTGGATGATCAGAGCCCTAGATAGGTATCATGCCAGAATATATTGAATATTTAAAAGAAAATTTAGTCAAATCTAGCCCATGATCATTTTTTACAGAAATAGAAGTTATTAGCATCATGAGAACTGTTGAGATAAGCTGTCTTATAAGATAATTATGCTATTGATATATAAAATAGGCCTTACGATACAAAATAATGATCTTCTGTTTTAATTACATCACTGCTTATGGGCACTGATACAAACATGTTCAATTAACACATTACATCAGAAGGACTAACAAGTTTCATCCATAACTTGGCATGGCAAACATGTTCTTGGTGTTGGAAAACTGGGTCGATCTGATGAGAATCTACCAATATTTATACTAAACTAGTTAATACCAACCCTTATATTTGTGATTGATGGATTTCAATAAAGCAAGATTCATATTACTGACTTTTTGATGTCATCTGCAGGGACATAACCACAACATTTCCAAATTTTGTTTTCAATTCTGAAGTTGATGATCCTGCCGCATGAGGTAGCTTTATATTGTAGAAGAGGATTATCACAAAACATCAACTATTACCTTACCTCGACGAGCAAATTATCATTGTTAGCTGTAACGTTGCAGATATGCGATTCTACCAGAGTTGCTTTAAAACGCTAATGTGTAATTTGAGGCTCTGTTTGTCGGTAGAGCTCGAGTTTCTTATTTGCCCAGTCGCTATGTGAATCTGTTTCTGTGCTTGGCCGAAATGTCAGTGCATACTTCTCATTGATCTTGCCTTTTTGATGGCTTCTGTCCTTTTAAGTAGGTGTAATCACATTTCAATAAAAATATTTCTAATGTGTGTGTATATTTGTTTTAAGCTCCCAAAGTGTAGAGTTGTGTTTTAGTCGAAACATTAGAAGAACTAGCTATTTGAGCAGTTAGTCGGACCAAATGGGTCAAGCGAGTCAATTGCTTTAGCCATGTTGGATGAGTCAGATGGATTGATCGGGCTGAATGAGCTACGCAAGTTGATTGGGCTAAGTGAGTTGAAGAAAGTTGACAAGTGGGGCAGACCAATTGGGTTGGGCTAGCCAGTTAAGGTAAGTGGGCTAGGCAAGTCAGGTGGATTGACCGAGTTGATGATTTAGTTGAGCTAGGTAGATTGAACGAGCATGGTGAGCCACTTGTGGTTGGTTGAATGAGTTGAGTAGATTAGCCAAGGAGGGATGGTATGGAGTGCGGCACTTACGGACTTGAAATTCCGTTTTACTCTATGAGTCCCTATGGAATCTAGAGCGCAAAAAGGATTTACTTTGAGTGAAATGGGTCAATCATTAGTACCTCTAGCACGTTGACTTATGGGACTGGAATGTCAAAACCTTCGACTCACCTTTAATCAAGAAAATGCTGTAACTTCGGGACACATTGTGAAGCAAAATTGGCTAAAACAGCAGGTTCAGAACCTGCTGTCCACTTGGGTTGGTTTTGTCCAACAGGGGGCAGCAGTTCCACATGACTTCTTTTGGGCGAACCCAAGACAAGGGTGAAGGTTATATGAAAGCCTTACCTCATGTCAAAGGATTAGTTTGCATTATGGCTCTTTGCACATGGTCACCTATGCACTAAGGACAAGTTGGAATTCGTGGAGTCCAAAACCTATACATTGTGCAAGCGGATTGATGAATCATTGGACCATATTTTCTTTTGATGTCCCATTAGCGCTGTTCTTTCGGACAAGGTGAAGGCTTGGCTTCAACTACGACGCGAGATGACCAACTCCATGCGAATGCTAGAAGTTTACCTTTGGAGATACCACAATAATCGCTGTTTGACTAGAGCTAGATACTTAGACATGTCTTGTACGGTCTTTTTGTTATGACAAGTGCATAATCGCTGCTAATTTGAGGGAGATATCTTTGATGTTGAGAGGATGTTTTACAAGATCCAGACGCACGTTACTTTACATGCATCTAATATGTACCTTTTTATGTGATATATAAAAATTATTTACCTTCCTAAAAAAAGAGTTGAGTAGATTAGGAAGACAAAATAGGTATTCTTGAATGACTTTTACCTTGGCTTGATTCATCATGAACTTCCCATTGTGGATTCTATGGATAAGGAACTTCAC
>JBBUKS010491652.1:0-15266 GCA_038050645.1 Hedychium gardnerianum
AATATTTTATCTTCGCACGGATCCGGTGGCAAAGGATCTAGGGCTTTCCGCTGCGCATTTGCGTATTTAGCGCCCTAAAATTCCTTACAAGGAGGAGTGCGTAGCATTCAGAACTTCTAGACCAATCGACAAGTCTTGTTTGTATTTACTATAAATGTTCTTATCTTTATCTTATTTGTGATTGAATTTACAACTCTTATAAGAGGTTTCTCCACTTTCAAAAAGTATCTAAAAAGGAGAAAAGTATAGTAGACTAATGTTGAGTACACGGACCTAGGAGTAGATGTGTGAACCAAGTAAAACACTGTCTTCTTGTCTTTTCTTTAAATTCTTTTATATTCCATTGCTATACTAATCTAATAGGAAAAAAAAGAATGACTAAAGTGCGAGTGTTATTCACTCCTCCCTCTAGCACATCTTTCTGGTCCTATAATTAATATCATAATCAAGTGGGCTCTTCAATGGGCTAATTGCCTGAGGAGCAGGCTAGAGAAAATGGAGCAAAAAGAAAGGCTTAGTCAAAGCATCTAAGAACCTCTACCATTCAAGATAGACAGATTCGACTTATGGAGGTCACAAATGGAATGGTTTGTGTTGAGTGATGACTTCGACAACTGGGCGGCATTAAAGGAATCATCGACTAACCCAAAAGAAAATCAAAAGGTAAGTAATTTAATTTTAGATACTTTACCTAATCGTGTTGTGTGTCAATTAGAAAAATACGAGAACGTCCATGAGCTTTGGACTCGGCTGATCGAGCTTCACAAAGACTCGTCGAAAATAGAAGATTAAGTGAGTCCAAGTCTGAGACATAGGCTAAGGGGGAGAATTCCAACCAGGATTCACGAGATACGATCTCAAATTCTAAATTCAAGTTTCATATTACATGTTTTAAGTGTAAGGAAAGAGGACATTACAAAATAAGTATCCTACTATTAAGATTGGATTTATACAATCGAAGGAGGTACCAATGTCAAAGATCTGCAATAGGAATGATCACGTGACATGCTTCAAATGCAAACGGACTGGACACTACAAGAATTAAAGATAGGAGGGAGTGGTTATGATAATCCATGTTTTAAAGATGTACCTACTTTAGATTACTATAATTTAGATATGCATGATAAGTTAAGCTAACAAAATGAATAATTCAAATTTAATCAAATTAATTTTATTAACTCGAATTTAATTAATAATGATATTAATCAAAATTTAATTAATTTGAATTTAACTAAAAATGATCAGATTAGTTTGAATAACTAAATCTAAAGATTAATATAAGTGATAATCAACTTAATCAAGACTTTAATCGAGTCAATCAAGACTTTGATAAAGTCCAATCTTGATCAGATCAATTAAAATCATAATCCATTTAATCTACACCTTGATCGGTTCAATTAAAGTGATGATCTAGTTAATTTAGACTTTGATATAAAAAAAATGTCCTCAGTTATGTGCAATGATAAAACATTTTCGTAGTTAATCAGGTCTCCACAAGTTGATTTGTAACTACGACATACTGCGAATTAATTTTCTCTAATGAGAATACAACGCTGAAACGTTAGCCGCAAGCAACGAGCTATACGTGCTTCTAGATTTATCCTAATAATTAATGGAAAAAATTTATAGAGCGGGATTAATCGGTTCGAATAATTAGATGCATGCAAAAATAAAATCAAAATTAAAATATTAATCAAAAGAATGATTCGATTAATTCGAAATTAATTAAAATTGTGGAGGATCCAAGGATACAACGGGTTCATTTGTAAAATTTTGACAATTAAAATTTATGTAAATTGTTCAAAAAAAATTTAAAAAAAATGTATAGAATGACTCCCGATTATTTAGTAAAACACAATAAGTATTTATTTGTAAAATTCAACTAGTATAAATTCATACATTAGTTTTGGTTAAAACTATGAATTTAAAAACTTAAAATGATAATAACAACAATAATAACAAGTCATAGTTTAAAACTCCTATTTGTTTTGAGATTTCTAGTGTAAAATGTGAATGGTTTTCAAGAATAGACATCGAAGATCATAAACTGTAAAAAAGAATAAAATGATATCTCCAGACTCCAAATAGAGAAATTATCAAAAGAACCCTTAAGATTTAACAACTTTTAAAAATATCCTTTTTAAAATTAATATGTGCATTTTTAATTTTTTTATTATCAACTAAATTACTCACGTATAATAAAATTATCAACTAAAATTTAAACGGCAAAACGATTAATAAGCAGTGGAATGAACGGCCACGGTGAAGAGACGGCGAGGAGCGGACGCGCGCGTTCTCCGCCACCCTGACCATCGACATCAACTCTCCTCCCTACGCCGCTCAATCTTCTTCAAATCCAACTCCGCCACCATCCCATTCTTGATTCCACACCACCCGTTGGGATATCGCACGCCATGGTAGACGACGGCGACAGGAGCAGAAGGCACAGCGCCACCTACGCCACCATGCAGCGCCCAGATCCCCTCAGCCTCAGGCACCACCATTCCGCCGCCGCTTCCGTAGACGACGTCAACGACTTCCTCCGCCACTCCAACTCCTCCACCATCGATGGCTCAGGCTTCTACTCCGACTACCCCATGGCCATGTCCGGTCAGAGCTCCCCCTTCATCATGTCCCCCTGGCACCAGTCATCTGCCTCCCCCTTCCCCTGCGATCCCGCCTCCTCCTCAGCTACCTGCCTCATCGCATCGCTCGTCCGCGAGGAAGGACACATCTGTTCCCTGGCCGCCGTCGGGGATGTCCTCTACACCGGATCCGACAGCAAGAACATCCGTGTGTGGAAGAAGCAGAAGGATTTCGCCGGCTTCAAGTCCAGCAGCGGCCTCGTCAAGGCCATCGTCGTCGCCGCCGACCGCATCTTCACTGGCCACCAGGACGGCAAGATCCGCTTGTGGCGCGTCTCCCCCAAGAACCCCACCGTCCACAAGCGCATTGGCAACCTCCCCCGCCTCAAGGACGTCCTCCGCGGCTCCCTCAAGCCCTCCAACTACGTCGAGGTCCGCCGCCACCGCAGCGCGCTCTGGATCCGCCACTCCGACGCCATCTCCTGCCTCAGCCTGAATGAGGACCACGGATTGCTCTATTCCGGCTCCTGGGACAAGACCTTCAAGGTCTGGCGCATTGCCGACTCCCGCTGCCTCGAGTCCGTCATCGCACACGGCGACGCTGTCAACTCTGTCGTGGTCGCCGCCTTCGGTGGGCTCGTCTTCACCGGCTCCGCCGACGGCACCGTCAAGGTGTGGCGACGCGAGATGCTGACCAAGGCAACCAAGCACACGCCGGTGCAGACTCTGCTGAAGCAGGAATGCGCAGTTACCTCTCTCGTCGTCAGTCCCGCCGCACCAATCGTCTACTGTGGCTCCTCCGACGGACTCATCAACTTCTGGGAAGGCGAGATGCAGCTGGCGCACAGAGGGGTGCTCCGCGGCCACAACATGGCCGTGCTCTGCCTCGTAGCGGCGGGGAGCCTCCTGGTAAGCGGCTCTGCCGACAAGAACATCTGCGTGTGGCGGCGATACGGCGCGGTGCACAACTGCCTGTCGGTGCTGAGCGGGCACACGGGGCCGGTGAAGTGCCTCGCAATGGTGGCGGAGGGGGAGGCGGAGGAACCAGGTGGTGGAGACGGCGACGTCTGCGCCGAAAGTTGGATAGTGTATAGCGGCAGTCTGGACAAGTCGGTGAAGGTGTGGCGGGTGTCGGAGCAGGCGGCGCTGCTGAGGGTCCCAGTGAGCATGCCGGTGGACATGGAAGCGGCGGCGACGGACTAAGCTGGTGAAAGTACCAGTACCGACCATTGGCGAGCCTTCATCAAACAAAAAGCTCTAGTCTTCCCCATCAATCTCTGCGCCTGAACACTGATTCGTCGCTGAGGATGTCGACATTGAGCAACGGGGGAGGCAATCAACTGTGATATTGTCCCTGCTTTGCTTCGTCTTCTCCGGTGCTCCTTAAACTACCTTCAATTCGATCTCTTTACACCTGAGAAGAGCCCCTTGCTCCTGCTCCCTAAGCAACACAAATGCTCTGTAGGACTTTTCTACAACATCTCTATCGAGAATCTCTCATTCTTTTATATGATCTGATATGATTTTTCAGATTTTGTTCTATGATTCTTTCTACCGTATATGAGAAATTTTCATGTACAATTAGATTGTAGAAATCAGTGACTGAAATAAATTTGTTTTGCTTGGAAGATTTACTGCAAGCCAAGCCAAGCATGCCAAACTGATTATGAAATATAGGATTAAACAGAGTGATAGAGAAAGGGGAAAAAAACAGGATCATATATTGAAGTTGCACTTATTGGAATTTTCGATGATAAATTAAAAATATTAATGAAGGCTTATTCAAATGTCTAATATTTTTAGATTCATTTATTAGTGAAGAAAAAAAAAATTAACTAAAATTCAAACTTTAAATATTTTAACTATCTAATAAAAAAAATCTAACCATTGCATTATTACTCTTAGAATTATATTACATGACGTTCTTGGTCTATGTATTCGGCAGATGATGAATAAATTGTTAGACTATCTGGTTGTGCTTCATTCTTTCATGCAAAACATGTTTTGAGTTGGAGACAAAAGTAATTGTTTTTATAATTTAGATATTAATTTTTTAAATTAATTAATTTTGAAAATCATCGATTCGATTTTATAAAAAAAATTCATCGATTACTAAAATAAATCGAAAAGAGCTAATAGACACTCATTCGATCAAATTCGTTTTTTATTAGAGAAAAAAAATTTTATAATATATCGTAATTGAAATTTGAATTTTAAATTTTTTATTCTGGGGCGATAAAGTAATTTTTATTTTTGTGAGTGAGTATATAATTAAGAAGTCAAATAACCTTTTCTAAACTATTTGCACGTTCTTGATATTTTATTTTAGAATTGGATGTGGATTGATGAGTATTCCCAACTCTTTCTCAATTTAAGTCTAAATATGCTCATAGATTAGAGTTATTGTGTATTTAAAAAAAATAATTAATCAGGTCGGATAATATTAAACTTGAGGTAATCGGTCCGGTCCAATGAAAATTTTTCATCGACTATCAAGATAAATCGAAAAGCGCTAATGGAGACTCATCCAAATGATCAATATTCTAAAGTCCATTTTTTATTAAAGAGAAAATTTTTTATAATATACCATAATTAAAATTAAAATTTTAGATTCTTTAATTATTCAGCGAAAGACTTAATCATCGGATCATTCCTCCGGGATAAAATTTAGTATACATTAAGGAACTGTTGACATTAACAAAACATACATCATAGAACAGAATAATGAGTGGGCAAGGCTCACTGCATGTGCAAAATCATCCATAGTAATAGTTAGATAGTTTAGACCTCCTACCAACTGTCAATATCGAGATAGATCTAAAAGAAGTAGACCTTTATTTGAATGTAATTTAAAAAATAATAATAAATTAAATAACATCGAATTTGAAATATCGATTTAATTTTATAAAAAAAAATTATCAGTTATTAGAATAAATAAAAAAATATCCAATATCTCTTAATTATGCATCTCATTTAGAAAAAAAAATCTTTACAAATATATTATAATTAAAGATTGAACCGTGAATGTTTGGATGATAACTTATAAATATATTATAATTAAAAATTGAATCGTAAATATTTGGATGATAACTTGAATGTTCTAACGTTATACTCATTTGAATGCAACTTAGCATTGAGCTCTAGAGGTGCATCATAATCAAGCTATCTAAATATCAACTTGAATGAGAGTAGGTCTCAGATATAATGAGCTTGTGAAGTAATCCCAATGTTAAGAAAATATCATAGGGAGAGGACCAAGGTCTTTCATTGCTAAGGATGCGTGTAAACAATATTGGTAGCTTAGATGCCTTTAGAGTTATTGCTTTTTATGACCATGCATGTTATCGAGATAATAATTAAGTAGGATAATTCCCTACGAGGAAATTTTGACAATAATTCGCTTTGACAAAAATTGTATTCTTTGATGGTTGAGCAAAACTTTTCGAATCATGTTCTAGATGCTTATTTGAGATCATAGAAAGCCTTTTGCAATGTGAAGAGTTTGTCAGATAAAGCAAGGCGAGGAATCATATAGAAATGTATTTTTTTTAACATCCATTTTGTAAATATATATATCTTTTTTGAAAAATGGAGATAACCAAAGGGGCACAAATAGATGTCATGAGCGTCATTAGTGCAAATGTTTCTTCATTGATTACATATTCTTGTGCAAAACCCTTTTACTTTCATTTTAATTTTGTAAATCCATCCGCACTCAATTACTAGTGCAATTAAAATATCAAGTGACAATGTTCTTAAGAGAGGTAAGTAAGCTCTTTTTCCTTTCTCTCCGGGAAGAAGTGCCTTACTGCTTGACCAACCTTTTCTTTTAAAGGAACGGCCATGTTTTGCATCAAGCCATGTGGCATGCACCTGGGTTTGTGTAGGCAACCCCATGTGACACACATGCAAAGCCAAGGCAACTTGCATGGCGCCTGCATGCAAGGCATGTGTCAAACTTATGTCCATCTATAAGTAAAAGAGAATTGTAAATATTAGTTGCTTCACATGTCCGATCATGATTTAATTATTATCCCACGAGATGACTGTTAGTGAGTACTTGTTATAATAAGATCTGGGAATTAAATTTTAATTAGTAGTCAGGTTCCTGTTTTTTCTTATATACTAGTTACTGTTCGGGCTAGTTAGATTAGCTCTCGTGATTTACCTCCTCCGTGTTGGTCCTGGGATGAATTGGAGGGAGCGCTGGAGCGAGCGTTTCGCCTTTTGTCACAATGATTTAATTATTATCAATATGTTAAATAAATAAAATAAAATAAATAAATAAATTTGAATTATTAAATTTAATAATCAATTAAATAAATAATTTTTTAAAATAATTCAATAAACTTGAATTAAAAGCTCGATAACATCTAAACGAATCAAACTTAAACCAAACTTAAAATAAGAGCTCGATAATATCTAAACGAACCAAGCTCAAGTCAAGCTTCAAATAAGCTCAAGCTCATAAAAAATAAATTAAGCCAAGTTTGAACAATCATTTTAAAAGCTTGGTTTATTTTAAGCTCGACTCGACTTGACTCGATTACTTTATCAAACAAGTTTGAACACCTCAAAATTTGACTCGGCTCGACTTGTTTACCGCCCTAACAATAGCATTCATACAATTTTTTTTTGGGTAAATGTCATTCAAATTTTGAATTTGCATCTCCTCGTGTATTATATATCAATCTTAATATTACAACTTTCAATATGAAATTATAACTCATAAATCATATTTTCATTCAAATTTTTTCCAATAGATAATCTTCACGATAAGTTGAGATTAATTACCATGAGTGTATCACATAGTATAGCTATGGTTGGAGCTTTTGACATGAGGACTGTCATATGACGAAGCTTATTAAGTGAGGACATGATCACTTGTTTGGTATATCAAGGACCGAAAAATAGTAGGTTCTCTAATCTCGACTAGAAATGGATCTCGAGTAAAAAGTTTATAAAACAAGCTTGATGTGGTTTGGTAGAGAAAAGAAGGTAATCTTTTATGAGAAGATGATATGTCAAGAAATATGAAGTTTATGAATTTGTGGATAAAAGCATGGATAACCTTTTTATCAACAAATGGAAGACATTTTATTATGTGTATATTATAGTATCAATTGATTAACTCCGGAATTATTTGGGAACGAGGACGATACTACAAGTGTTCAAATGTTTCCACAATATGATGATGTTCTTGTTCAAAGACATCATTTTGTTATGGTGTCTCAACACAAAACACAGGCTCCCAAATCTTTTTAAAGACATCATTTTTAAATATTCAGTAAAACCTTTTGATAGATATTCCCCACCAAATCTTATTGAAATATTTTAATTGTGAAGGAAATTTGTGTATTTATCATGGTGAATTCAACATAAGTAAAAGATCAAAAGCACATTGTAGAAAATATATATTCATGTGAAGTAAAAATAAAAAAAAAGTCATTAAAAATTTCATAATATATCTAGGTCCAACTATAGATCAGGGAAGTGTTGTAGGTTTTAAATATTTGAATGGATTTGGTCAAGTTGAGAAAAGATGGTAGCTCTACTACATGAAAAGGGCAAGAGTAATTGCTTTTGTGTGTGTAGGCACGATGCGCTATGATGCAATCAAGTAGTCGGATTCAACTAAATTATTTTAATGTGTTTGATAAAGGGTTTAAGCTAAGTTTAACTTATAATAGTGCACGTAGGAGCATGAAAAACTTGGTGACTCGATGTAATTAGGTTGGTTTAGTGGATGATTCAATGCACCCGAGTTGATTCAACGCGGTCAAGTTGGTTGGCTTCTAGTTTGACGGCTCAAAACCTTGACACCAAGGTGGACTCAAAAGGTGATATCAAGGAGAGGGATGACACATAAAAGCAAGTTTGAACATCTTGGTGGATAGAAGAATAACACGGAGTAAGTTTATAGAGTTTGATGCATCTGAGGTATGAAAGACCTAATGCAAAGTGTATATGGTAAATGGAAGAGAGGTGGATTCGCAAGTGAGAGTTAAAAGGTGGCTTGGTACATCTGAGGAATTGAGGGCTCACCATGAGATGAACTTGAGGGAAACAAATAAGGTCAAAAACTTAGAGGCATGAAAAAGTTATGGGAGGCTATAAAACATTAGGTTTTTGCTTGAGTAGAGGGTAGTATCATCCAGGGATAGTGCATTTAGCTACTTGGTTGAAGCCTTCACTAACAAATCCTAATCAAAGTCTATGACTTAACATAGTACTCTTAAGGCTTTTTGATAGACTTATGGAGAGGTAAGCCGAGTGAAAAAGAGATCACTAACAAACTTCAATCTAATGGAGGTTGAGCTTAGTCGATTGGACAATTCAGTTACTTATGAAGTCAATTGAATGCAAACATCGATATAAGCTATAGGAGAATTTAATTTTGGCTTGAGAATTTTGTTAAAAATATTACAAATTCTTCAATCGCTAAGTGCTAAGCTCTAGTACTACAACTCTTCAAGGGTTTGCAATTCGAGTTGAAGATTTCAATCAATAAATCTTTGTTTTTTTATAATTAAGATGATTGAGCATTAGCTCAACTAATTTTGAAAGCGAATGATCTTTTCTTTATTTTACTCATCGAGTAAATCCGAAAGTACAAACAAATCCATGCTCAATAGTAACTTTTTAGATTTTTCATCTTACTTAAAAAAAAATTACTCCGTAATATATCATATAATTAAGATTCGAATCGTGAATGCACCACGCCCG
This sequence comes from Hedychium gardnerianum, assembly GCA_038050645.1. NCBI lineage: Eukaryota > Viridiplantae > Streptophyta > Magnoliopsida > Zingiberales > Zingiberaceae > Hedychium > Hedychium gardnerianum. The sequence goes on from JBBUKS010491652.1 coordinate 9,312, forward strand.
AGGAGGCCAAATCTTCGGTATACTTTGTGATCATATCAAAGATTGAAATTATAAAAGTTTTGCTCCAACACCCTTCCAGAAAGAGAGTATAAAAGAATACTTTACAATAGTTAACAATAGTTAAATTCATGAGGATGCATGTCATCATTAAAACAATTTATGGAAATTTTTAATATATATTTTTTCCTATTTTCATTTAAGAAAATGTTTGTTTTTCAATCCATCTGACAATTGGTTGCCAAACTGTTTTATTCTTTTTGAAGACCTGGAATTTTACCAAGATATATATGATTATGCATTTCATGGTTCTCTAATTACAATTTAAAAAGGATAATTAAATCTTATTGTGATATCTTTAAGACTCCAAAATATTACAACAAATAATGTTTATACATACAATGCACTGTGTTTCAAACTGCAAAATCTAAGAACCAAATTGAACCGGCCAGGTCCTTGGCGGGTGACTCAATCTGATCAGTACCTTCGTAGTTGCTGCTGGCTGAAGTGTGGCTCAGCCCGGTCGGGTAATCGAGAGAGAGCTCCTTCCGTTGGCCGGGAAGGGAAGACGCATCCACCTCTACCCGTGTCTTCGGTCTCGTTATCATCGAGAGAATCACCCTGCCCTTCTTTTGTAGCTCTGCCGTTAGCAAGTTCGACATAATTGGCAGTCGAATGGGAGAGGAAGAAATTGTAAAGATAGTATCCAAGGGCAAGATAAGGCATGGATGAGTCATGAGTGATATATATAGATATGAAGGATGAGGAGGGACTTATCCATTCTGAAAGCACAAGAATTAATGGACTATCCTCAAGGCTCATTTGTACTTGGATAAGGTTCTTTGTTATATATATATATATTATACAACAACAACAACAAAGAAAAGTATGTATGATCTTTGATACCTACCAAGGTATAATTAATAGAGATATTTGAATTGTAAAAAATGAACACCTTGAGATTTAAGGCATTTATATTGAACATCAAAATATTTTATGCACGCTGATATCTAAATGCCTTAAAATAATATTCATAATGTGTCTAAATAATAATAATAAATATATTTTAATTTTCAAGGCTGAAGGCACTAAATATAAAAATACTTTTAAAATTATCAAATTATAAACACTAAAATTTATATATAATTGCATAATTTTATTTAATTGAAATATTACAAATACATATTTCTAATTACAATTTTATTTATTTTTATAAAATTATCATTTCCAATCAATCTTTTGATTATGTATTAATATATATGTATATATATAATTTTAATTTTTAATTGAAAACATTCAAATTTATGACATCAAATATATATAAATATCAAGGTATAATTAATAGAGATCTTTGAATTGAAAATAATAAACACCTTGAGATTTAAGGCATTTATATTGAATATCATAATATTTTATGCGTATATTTTATGCACATTAATATCTAAATACCTTAAAATAATGTTCATAATGTGTCAAAATAATTATATATATATATATATATATATATATTAATTTTCAAGGCACCATATATAAAAAACTTTTATAAAGTATCAAATTATAAACGCTAAAATTTAATTATATATAATTGCATAATTTCATTTAATTAAAATATTATAAATGCATCTCTTTAATTACTAAAAATCATTTTAACTTTTTAAAATAAAATTATCATTTCTAATCAATCTTTTAATTATATATATAATTTTAATTATTAATTAAAAACATTCAAATTTATTTTGGTGTTGTATTGGTCAAAGCAACACCACCTTGGTGCTTGATAGTTGGAACATCGCCTTCGGGATTATAGTGTAGTGGTAGGATATTTAAGTTGTCATTTAGATGTTCGTACTTTAATCCCTAGCTATGACGTTTATAGGATTTTTTTCTCCAAATAAAATGTGCAACCAAAAGATGCTGTGTCGCGCCATATATCATTTTTTTTTAATAGTTGGAATATCAAGAAATTTAGTCTATTAGATTTTTTCACTCCCTTGAGTTTTATAATGTCCTAAAACCCTTGACTTATAACCCTATCAGTTTGGAGAAACAATTCAATTGTTTTTTGGGTACGGTATCATATCCTGAGATAGATACTTTGATTCACTCTAGAAAAAAATTAATAGCTTCTTTGCACTCTCTTAATCTGGACCATGCTAAAGTTTTAGAATTTTAAAAATAATTAAGCAGTGATCAATGAGTTTTAATTAAAATTCATTGATAAATCTAAACAAATCAAATTCAATCCAAACCAAATCTAATATGTTCCTTCTAACTCTCTTGAGTCTCACCATGCCCAAAAACTCATGACTCAGGTTTCTTCATCGGTCTAGAGAAACTATTCAAAAAAAATTAATGTTTTTTACTTTTGGCAAGTGTCATATTTGAACCTAGACACCTATGATTCATTCTACCACAAACACCTTCCTTATACTTTTCTGATCTTGTTCATGCATGTTAAAGTTTTAAGATTTCAGAAGTATATAAATCATCAATGAATTATGTGTTGTGATCAAAACTCATTGATAGAAAGTTAAAAGCAAAGAAGACTAAACTTTTTAAATAATTTTTTTAAATCAATAGAGGTCATGAGTTAAGAGTTTTGGAGTATAGCGAGACTCAAAGAATGAGAGAAACTTATTGGACTAGGTTAGGGTTGAATTTAACTTATTTAAGTCCATCAATGAATTCTGATTAAAATTCATTAATGACTTAAATACTTTTGAAATCCTGACATTTTAGCATGGACAAGATCAGAAGAATACAAAAAAGTTATTGGTATTGTCCTAGAGTGAATCAGAGATGTCTAGATTAAGATATGATATTGTGTCAAAGAAAAAGAGGCTGAATTTTTTAAATAATTTATTTAAATTGGTAGGGGTTGTGAGCTAGAGTTTTTAGACATATGAGACTCAAGAGAGTGAAAGGAACCTATTAGATAAGGTTTAGACTAAATCTGACTTACTTAGGTCTATTAATGAGTTTTTGTCAAAATTTATTGATGGTTTGAATGTTTTTGAAATCTTGAAACTTTAACATTAACAAGATAGGAGGGTACAAGAAAGCTATTGGTTTTATCTTAAAATAAATTAGATGTGTCTAGATCCAAATATGATATTGTGCCAAAAATAAAGATGATTGGACTTTTAAAATAATTTCTCTAAAACGATAGGAGTCTCGAATCAAGAGTTTTTTTTTGGTATAGTGAGACTTAAGAGAGTGAAAAGAACCTATTGGATAAGGTTTGCATTAAATTTGACTTATCTATTAATGATGATCAAAACTCATTGGTGACTTAAATACTTCTGAAATCTTAAAACTTTATCATGAACAAGATTAGGAGAGTGGTATGGTGAGACTTAGGAGAGTGAAAAGAACCTATTGGATAAGGTTTGCATTAAATTTGACTTATACATTAATGATGGTCAAAACTTATTGGTAACTTAAATACTTCTCAAATCTTAAAACTTTATCATGAAAAAGATTAGGAGAGTGTACCAAAGCTATTGGTGTTGTCCTAATATAAATTAGAGGTGTCTAGGTTGTCATTTGATATTGTGCCAAAAGTAAAGAAGATCAAACTTTTTAAATAATTTTTCCAAATTGATAGATGTCACAAATGAAGAGTTTTTAGGCATGGTGAGACTTAGGAGAGCAATGAACCTATTTGGATAAGATTTAGACTAAATTTTGTTAAGACGAATATAGATATCTCTATAATAGTATGATATTATCCACTTTGAGACTAATCCCTCATGGATTTATTTTTAAACTTTATCCAAAAGATCTCATATAAATGGAAATATCTTTCAATTTTTAAAATGTGGGACTTTGATTGTATTCCCAACGATCCTCCCTTCAAACGAAGGACTATCATTACTCTCATGGTTCGGGCCTCCTCGCAAGTATCCGGTCACTTTTGACATGCTCTTGGTCTCCCTATAAGCATTCAGTCACTCTTAATCTGCTCCGGGCCTACCCGCAAGCATCTGGTCACTCTTGACCTACTCCGAGCCTACTCGTAAACATCCGGTCACTCTTGACCTGCTCCAAGCCTTCTCTCAACTTCATTCAAGGTCATCCCACATGACATCCGGTTTGGACCATAGCTCTGATACCACTTGTTAGGACCAACAGAATTCAGATATCTCCATAATGATATGATATTGTCTACTTTAGGCCTAAGTCCTTATAAATTTATTTTTGGATTCTACTTAAAAGGTTTCATACCAATAGAGATGTTTTTATCTTTTAAATTCATGATTTTTTTCATGTATTTTTAATGTGAAATTTTAATTGTATTCCTAACAAATCCGACTCATCTAGATTCTTTTGAAATCTTAAAACTTTAACACGAACAATATCATAAAAGTGCAAGAAAGTCATTGGTATTGTGCTAGAGTAATTAGAGGTATTTATGTTCAGATATGACACTGTATAAAAGTAAAAAAGGCTAAACATTTTTTTTAAAAAAAAATAAAAAATCTATATGAGTCATAAATTAAGAATTTTGGGGCATGATGAGATTCAAGAGAGTGGAAGGAACTTATTAATTTTGGTTTGGACTAAATATGACTTGTTTAGATCAAAATTGATGACTTAAAGGCTTTTGAAATCCTAAAATTTTAACATGAACAAGATCAAAAGAGTTGTAAGCAAACTATTAGTGCTGTCCTAAAGTAAATCAAAAATATCTATCTCTAGATATGATACCATGCCAAAAGAAATAAAATTATATTTTTTGAATAGTTTCTTCAAACTGATAAGATCATAAGTTAAGAGTTTTGAGGCATGCTCAAGAAAATGAAAGAAATTTATTATACTAACTCTTTTGATATTCCAACTTTAGAGCACCAAAATGGTGTTGTTTTAACCAAATAAACACTAAAATATTTTTTTAAAATATTTTTTAATTTTATTTCACTTTTATCTCTCTCTTGTAACTAGCTATTTAAAAAATACTTTTTTTTTATACTTTTATTAATATTTTTATATTTTTATAATCTTTTATTAAGGTTCCAAAAATTAAAAATATAAATATAAATAAATTTAGAGGACTAATATGCGTGTAAAAATTGGACTATTTAAAGTTATCAATGACATTTTATCAAAAATCATTGAGGACTTACAAATCTTTATGAGATGGACTAATGGTTAGTATATGAGATTTGAGGGTCAAATTCTGGTTAATAGTCAAGTTCCTGTCTTTTCCATATACTAGTCATTATTTAGACTAGCTAGACTAGTTCTCGTGATTTACTTCCTTCGTGTTGATCCTGAAACGAGCTGACAGAGATGTTGGGATGAGTGTTTCACCTTTTGCCACCATTGAGGACTTACAAAATGTATTTAAAAAAAAATTATATAAAAAATTAAGAATATCATTCGGTGAATAATATTAATTTTATATATAATTGTTATGAAAATCATTGATAAAATAATTAAGTTTTTATTTTACTTATTTTTTTTATTTTTATTTCAATTTTCCTTGTTTTCTTCTAATTAAATACTAAAAAATAGAAAATAAAATAAAAGTATTTTAAAGTTTTTTTTTAATCTTAATTTTTTTAAAAATTAAGCTGTTATCAATATCTTTTGTATAAAAGCCATTGAATTTTTATTTTTGTCGGTTCAGTTTAATATTAAAATTTTAATAATGATCAAAATCTGAGTAATCCAATCCCACGAGCTGCTACTGTGGTGTTCCTGCAGAAAACGATAAGAGAATGAGTCATCGATGAGCTGAAGATTTACGGACTGAATCATCATCGAGCGGAATGGTTCAATCGGTCGTCTGGAGTCTTGAGTTCGATCAGAGTATTTTATCAGTCTGCAGTCCCAGGTAACCGATCGAAAGGTTTAGTCTGCGGGACGACAAGCGAACAGGTAGGAGATCTGTACAAGTCACAGAAAGAGAGACGGAGGGTTAACAGAGAGCTCCAGCGAGGGACCTGGGAATAT
>JBBUKS010491662.1:0-15266 GCA_038050645.1 Hedychium gardnerianum
TGTTTTTGGATTATCTATATGAAAAATCAAATTGCAATGTTTTTGGATTATCTATATATGAACAAAAAGAAACTATTCACAAGCAAGTAAAATATAAATTTTATTAACAAAAAGAAAAATAGTCTAGACTAACTAAATCACTAATCACTAATGTTAATGTCAAATAATCCCCAACAACGGCGCCAAAAACTTGTTACGTCACCGCAAGTGCACAGTAATGTCATCAAGTAATAAAAAGATATCGATCCCACAGGGATTATGGACTAAGACACTAGTGATTTGGTGAAGGAAGTTAGCTACGGTTCGATGTGCGGATGGGGTGGAGTCTGCAAATGGAAGAAAAATAAATATGACCCCCGAAATACTGAAAAGGTATGTGCCTACGCACATGGGAAGTTTCCTATAGAAAAGTCAGTTATTGATGCAGAGATATACGCGACAATGGAAACCATGAATGCTCTTAAGATTCACTTCTTCATAGGAACCGAAGCATCTCCTCACGAACGCCATCACAGGAACCGAAGCATCTGGCCGTCATCCTCTTCATCCGGCCAGCCCGCTTCATCTTCTCTTGCTCGCGACTTCTGATCCAGATCGGGATGCTGGCTATCCACACCGCAAGCCACCGAAGACAAGGGGATTCCCTACCTTCGGTTACTTGTCGTCCTCCATGTTCAAGATCCGGCCACAGCCTTTCCACCTGGCGATCCGCAGCTCCTTTTCTTCCATCCGGGCTGGCAGCCCCTTTGTTGGTTTGATTCTTTGTATTGGTTGTCTAATTTGAGTGTTGGTTATTTGCTTGAATATTGAGTTATAATGAAATTGTCATTCCCTCATTGGATTGCATGCATTTTGCTTCAATTGTTCACTGCATATTAGGTGTTATAGAATGTTAGTTTCCGTTAGTTATGCTTAGATTTTGCAATTTCCTTAGTTCAATTTGTTTGCAATGTTCGTTAATTAAATTGTGGATTAGTTGTGCTCGTTAACTAGATGATTTTGTTACGATGTAGCTAGATTTTATTCCATCATCATGAATAGATTAGGAATACTTTACTTTATGCTCTTATAGATTAGATTAGAGTAAGTTTACCTTTATTGTTATTAGTTTTAGGATTTCAAATATAAACCTCATTTCCGAATAAAATTACATCCTAAAATTTATCATGCATCGACTACATTCGTTGTGAGACGACTTGAGTCATCTCTATACTGCATTAATGTAGAAGGATTTGGTATTAATATGAATTGAATTGTCATTCATAGTATGACATAGGGTGTCCGTATCAATGAGTCATGTCAAATCCTACACATAGCCTAATTCTATTAATGGGCGAACCACGTCATCACAACCTATTTCATAGGTAGGCTAAGGTGAACCAACTATTAAATGTCTAACACATCACATCATCATGAGGTCATACTAAGTAGCTATATTATGCCCACTCTAGGGAATCAACATAGTCATCTATGACCAAATCAACAAGGTATGACAAGATAGTGTAAATATAAATCGGGAGTACATACCGTACATCCAAATCTTGCACAAAACAAGCACATAATAAACATATAACAAGCACAGACTATGGGAAAAACGCTCTACCACGGATGGATCCCGTGGGCAGACATGACTTATTTAGCTATGGACAACGGGAGAAACGTTCTATCATGGACGGGTCCCTTGAGCAGTCACATATATAAGTAATCACTTTTTGTGAGATAAATACTCTACCACATACTAGTCTCGTGGATAGACAGGGTGTGGTATGATCTACCATTACAATATGATCTATCACTTTTTGTGGGAGAAATGCTCTATCACTACAGTATGATCTCATTAGTATATAGTCCCGAGCCTAAATAACAAAGAAGGGATCTAGTATGATACTTGATATCCTACACTACAATATTATCTTACTAACGAATATGCACAAGTCCAAACAACAAACAAGGGGGTCTAATAGGATACTCGATATCCTGCAACACTATGGTATGATCTTACTAATGTATAAGCACGAGCCTAAATAATCACCGAGAACCTAATAGAACACTTTATATTTTTGTTATGATATGTTATCATTGATATAAAGACACAAGTATTAATGATAATAAATAGTATGGATAATAATGAGAGACATCAATAATAAAATAAGGTCAAACTCAAAAAACAAAAATAATTGGATAAAGTAACAATAAATAACTAATGCACAATTAAATTAAAATAATCATGCACTAAAATTAAAGGATCTACAAAAATTCAAAGGGAGGAATTACTCATCTCAATTATAGAATATCCTAATTGTTTTCAAGTCAAAGGGCCTATCAAGCTCGAATCTTATAAGTAGAGGATACAAAACCAATCTAAATACTAAAATAATCCTAGTAACCAAAATCAACTCGATTTATCAACCTATTGAATAATTTTTATGTTACTTCATTAATCCACGTATCAATTGATTTATAATTCAATCAATATTAATTAATCTCCTGTCAAATGTCAAATGATTTATTAATCAGTCTATTAATTAATTAATAAATAATAACCAATTCGATTAGTCATTCAATTAACTATAAGTTAATTAATAGCTCAATTAATTTGTAATTAATATCAAATCAATTATCAATATGATTAATAATTCTAAGTTAATTAGTTTAATCTACTATTAATTAAATTAAAAATTTATTAATTACTCCATCTAGAAATAAATCAACTAATTAGATCGATGAACGTGTTAATTAATCATCTAGCTTATCCATTTGATTAATCAAACAAAATTAATTAATCATCTAATAATCTTAATTAACGATTAAATCACTTATTCACAGAAATTATTAATTGCTTAATTAAACTGATTACTCAACTTAATTAATTACCCAATTAATTGATTAAATCAATTAGTTAATCTGATTAATAATCTTAATTAATTGTCAATTAATTTATCTAATCGAATAAATCAATTTAATAACTTTAATATGTAATTAACTAAATTAATTAATCCACTGAAGGTCAGGTTCTTAATTAATCAACTAACTAAAATTAATTAATCTAAGTAACCTATTTAATCAAATCAAAAACTTAATTAACGAATTTTAATTTCCCTAATCCGTCTGCAGCATCAATTCCGACGGCGGTGGCTCACGACGGGCAGGCGGCCGTTGATGATACGAGGTTGGGGATAGCTGCTGGTGGCCAGTGGCGACACGGCGGTGACGAGCCTCTCACGGTGGCGTTCTAGAGGCGGGGAAGGCCGAACTAGAGGCGGAGGTGGTGACAACTAGCACAAGTACATGCACGTGGTCGTGCACGCAGGGAGAGAGAGAGGTGGCATCGACATTGGGAAACTGCAGCGGCGGTCACATTACTGTGCTCGACAATATCGGGGGAGATAATCGCTGTGCTGTCGGTTGCTCGTGCTGAGGGCCCAAAAAATAGTCGTGACCATTCTCCGGTCATGAGAGAAGAGGCGGCGACGGTGAAAACCGCGGGATAGTTGGGCGTTAGGGCGGCAGAAGTGAGGACGCGTAGAGAAACGATGCAGGAAAAATTAAAAATTAGGGAGATTAATTGGAACTTAGAGTTTAAAACGATGTAAATGATATATCACAAATGCATCAACACATGCAAATTCACTTTGCATCCATTCAAATGAAATTGGTGATGACTTAGTGTTTTACCACAAGTTTAACAAAAAAAATCATTTAATTTATGTTAAACAGAAATTTACTAGTCTGTCATAACTCATTTCAAAATTGACGCAATAAAGGAAATTTCACCTAGGCACATGCATCACAACTCTTTAAAATTAAAATGGTTGGCTTACATATTTATTATTAATTTTTTAATAAAAAGAAATCACATATGCATACAAAATCAAAGATTAAACACTGGGCAAGCAAAATAAACAAGGAAAGGAAAGGGAAAATATAATTAATTATTAACACAAAGAAGTGCTAGTGAGATAAATTTGCATATGGAAATTGGAAACAAACCAAAAGGGTGCAAAGAATAATTGGAAACAAAATATACCTAGTATGACAGCTTGTCTAGAAAGTTCCTTTTCGAACTTTGCAACTCTTGCAGAATATGTGGCTCTAGCTAACCTTGAGCATCAGGTGGTGCACTTGAAGTGGTCAATGATGATATACTTGTCTTCTGTAGATTTGCATTGTTCGTTCTTCCAGAACTTTGAGCCTCAGCCTATGGAGTATGTTACTTTAATGATCATCTCGATGGACTATAAAGAGATAAGTTATTCTAGAACATCCATATACAAGATTCAGTTACTTCAAAGGAACTGGTTGTTTGGTCATTTCCGCGATCATTTGAGGAGTAGCTTCTTTCCATTTCTTGAGAGTGTGTAGGCAAAGCTAGAGCATTTAGAGGCTCAGATTTCCGAGTAAAAACTTTGCTAAGAAAACTTCAACCTTTTAGCAACCTGAATGAAGTACATAAGTAAGATAAATTTATAAAATTATAAGATCAAATGTCCAAATTTCATTTCTCATACTAGCCTAATCTATAAACCGGAACTTCTACATTTTCACTTATTAAATAGACAAATATTTCTAAGATTCACCACTTTGAATTACTAGCCTAATCTATTTTTTTCACTTACAAACCCAAAATAGAAATATTGTACTACAAATCATTATTAATTTTGTTAATTATATACGTATATTCAAAATAATAATAAAATCAAAAAACAATTATGACGGTTTTCATGAATAATGAAAATGAAGATGGAGGTGCAAAAAGTCAAACTACATTCCTATTGTTTGAATTATTTTAGGCAAATGTTTTCTAGACAAGTTCAAGGTGCTACAATATAATCCTGACCCTTTGGTAATTCTATAACAATATAGCCTCACAAGTATTAAACAAGAGAATACAACTACGAGATTTTCATCAACACTTTTAGCGCTTTCTGCTACTATTAAAAATTAGACTCGAAGGATGACTTGTCTTTCCTATGGCTCATCAAATTACTTATTTTGGAAATAATCTTAACTTAAAGTTCAGATACCAAACAAACCAAAAAAGTGAAAATTCATCCATGCCTCCGGTGTAACCAATGATCATCTAGTACACTGAATCATACTCTTAACATGTATGTCAAACCATATTATGCTAAAGGCTTGAGACTTCTTCATGTTTAGTCTGATTCATCCCTGGTGATAGTTTCATATCTGTAAGAATTGACACCAATGATCAACGAAAGGCCAAGGCTATTTTGCAAATAGAAATGCCACATGTCAATAGCTATCTCTAGTGCTAAAGATTTTTGTCCCTGCAAAAGAATAGAACAAATAGCACTCTTACTCTCAATACTCTCAACAACTTGCACTACCAAATTATAAAAGGGCCTCCTCATACACGATGGATAAAATAAGCGCAAAATTTTAGTAAGATGGAAGGTTGTTATGTTGCCAAAGCAACTATGGTGGAATTCTTTAATAGTATTGTTGATCACTACGGTTATCAACTTTAGTTTTTAAACTTGTTTTTCTACTTTGTAGATCACTTAGTTTTAATTTGCAACAGCCCCTTAATTTGTTATCTTTAGTTTCCTAACTTGTTTTTATACTTTATGTAACAATCTAAAAAGTTGAGAACCTTTAATAAATAGGCTCAGGTTTATAACATCATCGTTTGCTGAGATATATTAAATGCATATCTTGTTGCTATGAACCTTAAATGAGTTTATATACAATATTTAGGCCTTTTATTTCCTTTTTAACTTAGTTAAAATCAAATATTATGATCAAATTGTATATTATTCAATGGCTACAATGAGATTGCAAAAAGTAATCTAGTTTATAAGTTTCACAATTGTGTGATTTTGAAAATCATGATAAACCATGGACCACTCACTCTGTATCGGCCAATTCAAGATATACCTAGGGCCTATCCCACTCTTAACATCTGATTGATTCTTTTCACCTGATCTAGGGGAAAGTAGGATTTTTACAAGCTCATCCTGAAGTAGTATCCATAAGTAATTTTTAGAAGGAAAAAAAAATTACATGTTAAATTCACAAACTAATGGATCCACGAAAATGTTAGTGAAACATACAAAAATGAACATAGATTACCATCTTGAAAATGAATAACTTAGTAATCAAATGCATGAGTAAGACTTGAATCCCACATGCAATTTACTTGCTCTTTGTCCTTCAAATGACTTGGGAAACAGCTTTCAAACAAAGTGAAACAGTCCCACAAAGTGTAAAAGTTCTTTTCTACATGCACTATACTTGTTTAAATGACTGTTCTTTATACATGTCATGATATTCATACCATATTGATTCAGTTTATCCAATGAAAAGATACACAACTCACAGCTCACATAATATTTCTATTGCATCCCTAACAAAAGATCATGAAGAATAAACTGGCCATGCAATACAAGTTATTAGCAAGTCATCAATAATGGAGTCATAGTATTTCACTGGGCATATACAAACGTGTTGACTAGTGTCCATATTAGTAGAGATTGGGCATACCTTTTCTTTAGCCCAGCCAAATGAGAAGTTGTACATCTCTCAAAATCTTTCTAGAAGAAACAAAGGCAAGAAAATGACTATTAGAAAGCATAGAAAACTATTTTTGGTTTTCATTAAATAAGAAAAACAATGAACTTTCAACATGACAAGAAACCAAATATTGTAAATAACTTGTGATATGTGAAATGGAATAGAATAAAAAATTCTAACGATCATCTCTTAGTTCACTATGCATGTATGTCAACTTCTCACGAAACTTTTCAATTGTATCTATCCTACATCAAACAATTCTACTGTCAGCACAGTTACTAACCATCATTCGCACAACTAATCAACAGAACAAAGGTTACCCAAGTGATTGTAATCCACCAATGAATTCTTACCGTGAAAATTCACACATTGTGGCAGCCTTCATGTGCCAAGATACAACTTACTGCATAATAGTTTTAAATACAAGCATACAAGATGCAATATGAAATCAAACCTTTAGGTTAGTAATACTCAAGATACCACATGGTTAGTTGAACGCAAATGGTCAATCATATAAATCTTAAGATAATCACAACAAGATAGTAGAGCTGATTGGCAGAATTGGTGGTCTTTTTCTGAATACAGTTGATAAGCATATAGAGAAGCAGTGAGGGTAACTTAACAAAAGGAGGAAAAAAGGACATACAGGCCTGAGCACAAAATGTAGAGTGCACATTAGATGAGAATTCACTAATAACTTGCTCATATCCATAAGCTATTAAATTGCATGTTTTCATTCAAACAAAAGAAATGGAAGGTAGTCCATGTGTTTTTGATTGCTAATTTTCTAAGAGTTGGAGATAAATGATTCATGTTTGTGCTGGAATTTATATTAAAGCTATCCTAATGAAGTTCCGGCACATTGCATCTTATCCCTCCTTTTGGTTAGCACTTAAATGGATTTGAAGGTTATGGAAGATTTTCCATTAATTATTTTTCAAACTACATGTTCGAACTAATTCTTGCATTGAATAAATATAATTAATTTAATCAAGCTTATTGACAATATAATGTACAAATTAAGCTTATTAAATTGACCTATTTTGTAAAAGCTAGAACTTTTAGAATGAGTCCTTAACCAATCAACTTTTAACAAATCTCAATATTAAGTCATCGTAAAAATATCACATACTTGAAAATTTTGAACTTTTAAATGAAAGCAATTTAGCAAATCTTTCAACCTATAAATAACTTGAAATTCGACCACTAAGTGCATCTAGACCAAGGAGTCCAATTCCAACTAAATCATAATATATATAAAGCATTTTCAATTACCTAAAAAGTACTTATTAGCATCAATTAAATTGACTTGAAAAGAAAGGGTCAAACCTCCCATGGACAATTAGACTCAAGTATCTAGTTTAGCAGCAAAAACCATTTGCACCAGATGCGTTGTTAAAATTGCTTGGGCACTAGTCTAGTGATCTGACAAGGAAAAGCTAGGGCTGAACATCTCACTATTATCCCAGTCGGGTGCTACCTCAGTGAATGTTTTATAAGTTAATCTACCATTGCATAACACCAGGTATTTCACTCTCCTGCACAAAGAACATCATGGGCTCTCAACTCTTGATATATCCATGAGAAACAAGAAATAGGAAACATTTTACTTACCAGAAACAACATTTCTCAGTAATATCAGCAAAAAATTCCTCTTGGACAACTCCTTGTCCTATGCATCAACACAGTCTACAGATTACAACCTAAATGCTACGGAAGCATTGCAAGCCAAAATTGCATCCTACCTAAGCAGTTGGCAATGCACCTTTCTGATATTGCTAGCAACCACAGAAATATAACCTCTCTGAGATATAAGGTTCGAGCCGAAAAGGTATGAAGTTGGATGAAATTGGCCACATTGGACAATTTACCTGAATAAGGTTCCAGCATACTACCAGCACTAGTTGAGCACCTTACCTGAATATTTTTTTTATCATCTGAAACTACAAGCCTCAAATGTAATTCCATCTATCAGAAACTCAGTTGCAAAACAATCAAGAGAAGTAAAATCCTTGGCTAATAAGCTCAACTAAGCACCCTGCTCTTTCCAATTTTGAAAATAGATGCTTTTGTGAATATCTCCCAACAAGATAAAAATTTTGACCTGCAAAATTTATATTTTTCATGAATCACAATGATCACATTTCTAGATTCTAGCCCATGCAATAAAAATTAAAAGGGAGATAAAAATCCTGCGAGTTTTAATCAGTTCTTCAAAAATGGGTCACAGTTCGAGGAATAACGATAGTAGATAGACATTGCAATAATCAGAGATAACAATAACCCAACTTAATTACAGGAAAGGAAGGGAGGGGGGTGAGTTGAGGATACAAAGGTAGCTCTAGTAAATGATAAAGGTATAGAAAACTAAAGACAAAATACTAAATATAAAGTTTATATGGCTCAAGCAATTTTGTACCAAAATTCTGGAACTGAAACAAATGCCTACGAGTTTTCTGGTATAGTTAGGTTCAAGTCTTAAAAGAAAATATACTTACAATGTTCAAACTCATTACATGAAGAGGCCCATCATTGAAAGCGATACCATTCAACTCTGTACCAGTCCACTTGTGCAAGGTGATCTTAGGACCAGATGCAACGAACAAATGACCTTGGAGAGAAGCTATGGCAAACACGACACCCTTTAACTCTTTCAAGTAAACCCCGGAAGCCTGTCAGAACAAAAAATTAGCAAAACTATAAAAAAAAATCCAAACCAAGTTCAGGAAGTAAAGCTTTATTTTGTTAATGAAAATTAACTTTCTATTTTACTGAATAATTACCACATTCTGAAAATTGTCAACATATTTAACAAAAAGTGTATAGTAACATTCTTCCTCTAGCAGCTACATCCTCGCCCTATACATAAGTTGTCCCGATGGCTAAAAAGGTTTCATTTTCCTTTGTCGTTGTGTTTTGCAGAGACAATACCAAAATTGTTAATAAGAAATTTACTTTAATAAAAAGAAACCAAACTGAAAATCTTCAGGAATGATGTTTGGACAAAACTTTTTCTAGAACATGTCGAGTTAAATAAACTGTCAAATATTCTTTGATTTCTTGTTCAACTTACAAATAATGTGACCACTCTAATAGTAAGAGCATTTTCATAATTTTGCATTGGAATTGTAGCCCTAGTTTCCCATTGTCCTACAGATTTCCCAGGTTCTAAAATGTTGATCTCAAATCATCGATAGAATAGTTTTTTTGAAGATCATCGGAGTTAACATTATCATTGTCACTGTTTAGTGCAAGAGAGATTGTGGCATCACCCCTACCAGGAAAGAAGTTAGTAAACAGAATAAACGAAGGAAAGCTGTAAAAAAACAATTATCAAAGATACAACAGCCCGAGTCACCTTCACTTGTAGTTATCTCATGATTACCTCCAAGATAACACTAGTACAAGCACTGCAATGCCTCCCAGAATCCCCAAACGATGAACACGACTGGTAGGAACCATGAAGACCTGGATAGTGCTGCTGATGAGGCCAGTGAAAGAGACAACACGAGTCCTGCGATAGTGGGAACAGCCAGACAGAATAGTCAGCCACTTGCACATCAGCAAACAGACAATGACTGCAACATCAACGTTTCACTACCACCGGTAGAAGATCTTGGGGAAAATGACCTACCGACGCTGGTGTGAGCAGATGATCAGAACCAGAAGGACATGTGCCCACCTGGGGACAGTAATGATTTCGAACTGTCCCAACCTCTGACAGTATCAAATGAGGATATACAGCTACTTGAAAATCAGATTCTAAGAAAGGTTCCAGAAATAATCAAGGGAAGCCATTACAACTGAAGGAAACTTTTAAATAAAGCTAGAGCTGATCCTACAAGGCATTCTGATACAACTGCAGCTACTGCAGCATGCTTAGTGACTGATACAATCTCTGGCATGCAAGTGAGGAAAAGTTTCAGCAATCAGAAATACAGGAGTCCAAAGGATGCAACCCAATTGCAAAAGCTACTACTGCTGCATTGGCAATACTGCCTGAGCACACGCAAGGGCTGGCCACCAATCCACTTCTAGGACAATCAAGCCAAAGAAAGGCACTCACTGATCTGCAGCAGCCTGATACTGATAAACCTGTTTCTGAACATACTGTGCTGTCCCAATTGCAGTTTCAACCAAATGAAGGGCACCACAACTATGTGGGAAGTATTCAGAAGCATCAAGCAACCCAACCCCAACTGCTATCAGCATCAAATCTCCCCATTACAGAGCAGGAGCACAATACTGATACTTTGACACAGTACCGGCCTGAACAGAATAGGCAGCAGCAATGTCTGATTTCAGGTTCAGTATCACCTGCATCTACTGCTCTCAATGTAGATGCTCCTGCAGTTCCAGATGGGAAATTGAAGAGTAAGGAGAGCCATGGACAGTCCAAACAAGATCAAGAGCTGCCCAGAGAAAGCAACCATTAGCTGCCGCCAATTCTACTAATTCAGACAGGCAGCCTTCTACACCAACACTCCAGCCTCCTCTAACAAAAGGATTTCGCTTGGTTGTATGTGTAGAAGTGGAAAGCACCTAGTGTTCTTAGCCAAATGAAAATCCATTTTGGTGAAAGCAATTTTATAAGAGGATCATTTTTGAGCTCCCTAATTCCTTTATCGACTTCTCCCAATGTTATAGCTTCAATTAGAGTAGGAGAAGGTTAGGTGGATCTATGCAAGTTCCTATCCTCCCAACCAAAGAAGTGGTGCTTCAAGAAGATGGCTCAGCTGTGGTGGTGAAATGTTAACGAACCAAGTACAACATGAGGGGGAATAAAGTAGCAAGAGAGGCAATCATAAAGTAATTGTTGTTTGATTATTAATTTGTTTTTGGTCTTCATTTTCTCT
Source organism: Hedychium gardnerianum (assembly GCA_038050645.1). Taxonomy (NCBI): domain Eukaryota; kingdom Viridiplantae; phylum Streptophyta; class Magnoliopsida; order Zingiberales; family Zingiberaceae; genus Hedychium; species Hedychium gardnerianum. The sequence continues at coordinate 11,391 of JBBUKS010491662.1, forward strand.
TAACAAACAATTTTATTGTTCTTGTATAAGTTAATTTTTTTTCTTGCAATGTTAGGGGACATATACAAGGGGAGTCAATCAACTTTCAAAGGAATAAATAATAGTAGACTTGGCAATAAATTACCGATATGATACAGTAATACTTTAGGAAATAAAGGCAAACTTAGAAGAGGTGTTATTATAAGGCATTCACAATGGAACTGGTTCTTACTCATGAATTCAACCAACAAATGACCTTGGAGAGAAGCTATGGTAGACACAACATCCTTTAACTCTTTCGAGTAAACCTAGAAAACCAATCAGACAAAAAATCAGCAAAACTACAAAAAAAAAAAAAAAATCCAAACCAAGTTCAGAAAGTAAAGTTTTATTTTGTTAATGAAAATTAACTTTTTATTTTACTGAATAATTACCACATTTTGAGAACTGTCAATATTTTTAACAAAAATAATTACCACGTTTTATTTTCTTCCTCTAGCAGCTACCTCCTCGCCCTGTACATAAGCTGTCCTAATGGCTAAAAGGGTTTCATTTTCCTTTGTCGTTGTGTTCTGCAGAGACAATACCAAAATTGTTTACAAGAAGTTTACTTTAATAAAAAGAAATCAGACTTAAAATCTTCAGGATGAATGATGTTAGGACAAAACTTATTCTAGAACATGTCAAGTTAAATAAACTGCCAAATATTCTCTGATTTCTTGTTCAACTTATAAATAATATGACCACTCTAACAGTAACAGCATTTTCAGAGGTTTGCATCGCCCTAGTTTTCCATTGTCCTCCAAATTTCCCAGGTTCTAAAATGCGGATCTCAAACTCGTCAATAGTATAGTTTTTTTAAAGATCGTCAGAGTTAACATTATCATTGTCATTCATGTGAACAATATCTTGATCAGCAATAGAACAAAGGACTTGATTAAAAGGACAAACAACCTGCAGAACAAGAGTTGATGCTAAAACCATCAAAGCTAAATATGTGAACCAAAATAAATGATCGTCAAAGAGTACCAAAATTATATGAGAACTGCAAGATCTAAACAACATAATGGTGTCAAGCACTAAACTCGCGAACGAAGAATGCCAAAGAATAGAAATCTTCAAGCTATCATAAACTTTCCAGATTAGCATCTTTTGTTATCTAAACCTGACATAGTATTTAAAGCAATGAACATACAAGCTTTCATGAAAATGACATTTTTTCACTTTAAATTTCACGACACATTTCTTCCAAATTCCAAAGTCTGAACCCTTAAACTAACTGTCTGATTATACTTGGAAGAGAAAGCATTTGACAAGTAGGCTATGAAATACTTCACATAATTGCATCAACAAGGAAATTGAAATTAAAAGAAATGTAGTAACTAAACACTAGAATTGCTATACGAGGAACTATGATATACTTTAGAGAAAAAGTAAAATTTTCAGAAATTTAAATCCAATACGGAGGATAACTTGGAAAGATAATATCAGTGGATACAGGTTTCTCTCAACATAATAGTTGATTTGATGAGGGGTACCCCTCAAAGGAATATGATAGAGTAGCTAACAACATTAGAATTGTTATACGAGGAACAAACATAATTAAGCATAGAAAAGACAATTATGCAGAATAATTCTTCGAGGATATTCAGAAGTAGAAGAAACAAAGAAAAAAATATACAACATAATACTTAAAAAAATCTAGTGGAATTCATACTATAAACAAGAATTATACGAAAAGGAAAGATTCAAAAGCAAAATTTGCATATGTCTCACTACTAACCAAACATGGTATTCAACCAACAAGTAGCAAAGGAAGGACACTATCACTCAACATACAAGGACTAAAGTGATTCTTTACAAATGTATACATTTTTAGCCACCAAAATAATGTTCCATAGGTAAAGGTGAATTAGCAAGTTCATAATTGAATAATGAATTTACCAAGTATAGCAAAAAGTGATATAGGAGCATAGTTTAATTAAGTAAATATTAATTCTTTTTATTTTTATAAGTTTATTGAAAATGCTTTATTAATAAATATGAATTATATATAATAAATGTATAATAAATATTATTTATATATAATAAATGTCTGATTGTCCAATTAATCATATGTATTAAAATGAAGTAAAAAATAAATAATATTAATGTTAACTTATGATTAATGTTATTAATATTAATTTCTGATTGTCCTTCAATTTCTTCTAAACTCATTTCGCTGGAATCAAAAAAAATTAAGAACAAAAGTATGAGTTATCAATTACATAATGACAAATGAATTATGAGTTATATATTGCATTCATTTTATGTTGTTGAAACTCCAACAAAAAGCTTAACAAAAGTAGTTATGGCCGGATATGCACACACAAACACAAAGCCAAAATGACAGAATTATCAAAAAACCAAGAATACCTGAATTACATGAGATCAATCCCGCCTCGACCGCGAAGATGTGCCCGATTCCACGGTCATGGGGATAATAATAATGTGAATGCTCAGAGTGTCAGAAGACCAATTATTGTCGTGACCGGGGAGAGGAGTTCGGTCCCTCGGTCATGAGGGCAAGTAGCAATACTGAGGAATCCAGAAATCCGATCATGCCCGAGGATAATAATAAGAATAACGAGAAAACCATAAGTTCAATACTGTTCTGACCGGGAATAATAATAAGAATACCAAGAAAAGAAGAAGCCTAATCCCGCTTGGGTAATAAGAAGACCAGAAGGTCAATCAATCCACAGACCGGGGAGAGGAACTCGATCCCTCGGTCATGGAAACAAGTAAGAATATTAAGAAAACCAGAAATCCAATCAATCCCAAATGGGGAGAGGAGCTCGATCCCACTGTTACAAAGACATATTATCAATACCTGAATGGTTGTCCAATTGCTCCGGAGATAACCATAAGAATACTAAAGAGACTAGAAGACCTATCCCATCCAAGGATAATAAGAATAGCGGGAATACCAGAAGTCCAATACTGTCCGACCGGAAATAATAATAAGAATACCAAAAAGGGGAGAAGACCAATTCCGCCTGGGTAGATGTCGGAAGACCAATCAGTCCACAGACCGGGGAGAGGAATCGATCCCTCAATCAAGGGAACAAGAAAGAATATTAAGATTACCAGAAATCCAATCAATCCCGACTGAGGAGAGAAACTCATTCCAACGGTTATAGGGGGGACATATATCAATACATGAATGACTCCGATTGGTTCGAAGATAACCGTAAGAATACCAAAGAAACTAGAAGACCTATCCCTCCCGGGGATAATAAGAATGGAGAGAATACCAAAAGTCCAATACAATTCCGACCGGAAATAATAATAAGAATACCAAGAAGAGAAGAAGACCACAAGTTTTCACAAACCACACTAATTCATCCATTTCAGCATAAGATTGAAAATATATAAAACTAAAAAATTCAATAAGAATAGAGTAACAAAGTCTATTGCAAACAAACAAAAAATTTCAACTCCAAGAAGAAAGAAAATGAGTGCAGATAAAAAAAAACTACAACATCACATATATTAAGCAAATGGTTACCTTCAACAAGTATAAAAATCTTAGCTTCCAAGAAAAGCAAACTGCAAAATTATAAAAGGATAGTAGTTAACATGCCAGAAAGCAATGAATGATAGAGTTTAAAGCTCCCAACGCAGCAAGAAAATAACTCCGTGCATGCATCCACTATAAGACTGCAATCACAAGAGTAAGACAATTAAATATACCACATTTATACAACAGAGATCTCAGATTTGTTGAACAATGAAATCTAGGTAGAAATACTCAACGAAGTAATTGTTTCAAATACATAATGATACAAATTTAAAGTTGAATTAATAAATATCTAAAAAGTCATCTAAGATCAATAAATGAGTCAAGATGTAAAT
>JBBUKS010491693.1:0-15261 GCA_038050645.1 Hedychium gardnerianum
ATAAAGAAGGTATACATGCATTATAACTTATTTACATGGTTACAAACATGGCATAATCATGGTATTAGCATGACATAATTGTCATAAATTAAATTAGGAAATAAATCATTATGAATTCAGTTTCTAAAACCAAAATTTTATGGTATTAGCTAGAAAAAAATGGCACGGTTATGCCTTTGAATCACGACTGGGCCATGCCTTTGAGGCACGACCGGGTCATGGAGACTCTTCATTTTCTTTTGGGAAAAAGGCATGGTCGTGTCTCAGGGGCACGACCGGGTCGTGGATGCTGTTGGAATTTTAGGAGACACGACTTGAGAAGACACAACCATGACTCTTGTTGGAATTGCTAGGAGCTCCTTCTAAAAAGGTATGTCCATGCTTGGGAGGCACGACCGTGTCATGGGACTTGCTGGAGGAACCAATGAAGAAACACGACCTTGCTCGGCTTGATAAGGCACGACCGTGCCTATGAAGCATGACCATGCTTGGCTGCTTTCCCTTTCGAGTTTGCTTCAATGTCCATTTTTCACCATTTTACCTCCAAATTATGTCATATCAATCAAAATACAAAGAGAGCAGATCTCTGAACCAAAGCAGTAAAAGCATGACAATATAATGAAATGGGATGTGATAATGTCAATCATACTCAGTGAAATATAAGTAGATGTGTAACAAACGATGCCCTAAAACATATATAATCTACTCACATCACACCCCCAGACTTAAACTTTTGCTTGTCCTCAAGCAAAAACCTACAATCTAGATTCATGTGGTAATGTAATGTATCATAATCCCTAGTGAATCAGTGTAATCCTATCATATAGTTTCATTGATGAGCATTATACTAGAATTGCTTGAGAATGACCTAAGTAAAAGTTCTCCGTGTTCGGTGTGAAGAGTGACCCAATTTTTTCAAGTATCAATCTCCAAGCCTAATCAAGTCATCATCTAACCATGTTCCTTGTGCCTTCGACGATAGACACTTACCTGCCACACGCATAGTTCATCCCTCTCAAACTACACAAGATCTCAAAGGATAGCTCGGAATCAAGAGAAATATAATAGTTATTTCCCCAGTAAGCTAACTCAATCTCAAAGGGATAACTTGTTAGTTTCCACTCATGACAACTATTTTTTTATCCCTTTTTCTATGCTTATGAAATGAAACACTAAGACCAATGGTGCTTATAAGATGAAGCACTAAAATAAATATAGGGACTTTGATTTTTCAAAATGAGTTGACATGATCCGAGTGAATTCAGTAACCAAAATGTAATTGAGAAATCACCTTAGAAGCACAAGTACTAGTGGTTTTATAAATCATGACTATTTTTAGAATTTTCTACCATCAAAATTAAGCAAAGTATAAAGAGTTCCTAAAACTAGGCCTATTCTCAAACTCATTCAATGAAAACATAGCTCATTTCATGCAACTATGGATAGAAAAAAGTAGATCACTAAACATATAGCACAATAAATCAAACATATGAAAGTCTAGAACAATCATTATAGCATTTTTGCAAGGACAAACCATTCTATGATATGATGATGATACAATTGGCATGCCACAAATGAACATAACAAACTGAAAACAACTCAAAAACAAACCAAACTTAAACAAATGCAAAAACAAGTATCTACATATGTACACCCCCCCAAGACTTGGACAATTCATTGTCCCAATGAAACAAAAGTCAATAAATAGGGTGGACGAAGGCTAGTAGGAAATCTAGGTACAAGGGGAAGATTGCCAAGATGCTCATGGTACTGATAAAGAATAGCAACCTGCTGCCTCGCCACATCTAAAGATCATCTAAATTCCTCCTCCCTTGCCCACTCCCGATACTGATGATCAACAAAATCAAAAACAGAGACATGGAACTCCTTTGTCATCCTAAAATGATCCTTTACTTCTTGGAACTGATCTTTAGTCATAGCAAACTACCCCTCCAACAAGTGTTGGTGGGCAACATTCTCCTTATGAAGAGTATCCAAGGAAGCACAAAAATTAGAAAAAATCAAATCTAGAATGACTCATATCGCCATAAGCAAAAGAGTGTCTACTAGGCTTGAGTCTAGAAGAAGAGGGTTCTGGTTGGTCTTCAGGAGTGAGGGAGTATTCGGGTGCAATGTCCTTGATAATATAGTTGGCAGGATTTCTAATTGTAGTACATTCGAGGTTAGGTAGGAGAAGAGGAAAATCATTCTTCCTAATAAAGTCATACTCTCTCTCCTCCCAATGAATCATTTTCATCGCCACACAAATATCAATATCAATCATTGAGCTACCATGTATAATATCTAATCCAAATAGCTCACACCCTAAATGGATGGCAATGTGTGTAATCAACCTGCCAAATACAATGGTGCCCGAAGACACCTTACTGGATCTTGCTAGTTTATTAAGAAAATGGAAACCCGAATCAAAATAGACCTCATTCAACATTTCCCCAAAGCAATAAAGCTCTATTTTTCTCATGACACCATCACTATCATCATGACCAAAGATGGTCTTGCTCATAACGCGGTGTAGGTAGAGAAAAACTAGGTTTTGAAGAGAGGTGGCCTTGGAATATATAAGGTTCATTTGTCTCCATAATTTCACTCCAAAATGTATTACTATTGAAAGAACAATCAAACCTACAAGATCCTTCAGTGGGAAAATTAAAATAATTATTGAAATCAAAGAGAGACCATTCATAATCATGATTCATTAAACGAAAGCTAACCTTCCCGTCCTCATTGCTATCAAAAGCAAAGTAGGCCTCTATAGAGCTTAGGAATTCAAGGGTGATCTTAGGATAGGTTAGGTATCGAAGACTCATCAAATCATTCCAACCTAAATTGCTAATCATTCAATGTACAACATTTCTAATTCCTAAGACATCTAATGTGCAATTATCAAGATATCAAGTACAAATCAATTTTCGAATAGCAAGAATATTAAATCTAACTTTTTGCTCATCATTATGAAAAATTATTCCATAAGAATTCTCATTACCTTTGTCACCTGCCCGATGCTTCCCTTTATCGGTTGCCTTCCCTTTTTATTTGCCGGAGTCATCTCCTCTGCTAGATCCATCACTTTTGCGGAATTGCTTCAACATTTTATGTGGTCACAAATCAAAGAGGGGTAATTGGTTGATTGTGGGGGAAGAAGAAGTAAGAGGAGAGAGAGATCTTGAGATCTTAGATGTTGGGAAGAAATCAAGAAAGGGGAAGAAAAGAGTTGTGAGAGAAGATCTTGGAGATCGGAGTTGGGAGGGGGAGAAGACTCTTTCTTGGAGAAATTAAGAAGAAAGGAAAAGGAATGAAACTTGGATCTTGCTTTTGAAAGAGGGATCTTGAGGTAGAGGAGGAGTTAAAGAAGAGAGAAGAGGGGATTTTGGGGAGGCACGACCGTCTGGGTGTGAGGCATGACCGAGCCCAAGGGTTTCTTATCCCCTTTTATCACACCACATAACTATGTCTTTTGACATGACCTTGGCATGGTTCTTGTGGTGCTATTCTAAAACTTCACACGGTCATGTCAAGAATGACACGACCAACCTTGCTATTTTTTTTAACACTTCTTCGATGACACAGCTGTGCTGTGGCTGATCATGGCATCTCATTCTAGATTGACATGATCGTGTCAAAAAGACACGGCCATGCCGTGGCTTGTTTTGGATTTCTTCATCAAATGAGGTATGACCATGTCAAAAGACACGATTGTGTGGCATGATAAAAGGGGATAAAAACCCTTGGGCTCAACCGTGCCTCCCTAAAATCGGGACACTTTTTCTAAATTCACACGTTCATGTCAAGGGACATGGTTGTGCCGAGGCTTGATCTAGGGTCTCCTCTTGGTGAGGTACGACCGTGTCAAAATGACATGGCCTTGCCATGGTTGAAACTGGCTTGTGCTCCTTATGAGGCATGACCGTGCCTTTTGTGCACGACCTAACTTCAACTTTTCTTCAAAACTCCTCCACGCCCATGTTAAGTCCCACGACCAACTCTTGTAGGAGCGCAACCTTGAAAAAGAAAGAAAAAAGAAGACTCAAATAAAGATCAAAATGGAGAAACCAAAATCAATAACAAAAATAAAAAAGTGAACCCTTGGGTTGCCTCCCAAGAAGCGCTCGTTTAAGGTCATGAGCTCAATCCCTGTCATGGATCAACATGGAGTCTTTGCCTTGAAGTGGTTGTGTGCCCCTCCATCATGACAAGTTGCAATTTCCATCCCTTCGTTCATCCGGACTCTTGCCGAGATGATATATTTATCGTTCTTGCTCTTGGGCCTCTTTTCTTCTTTTGTCGGACTCAGTGCTTTGTTCGATAGTCTTTCCTTTGGGTTATACTTTCTCTTGTCCGGTTGGACTCCATCCAACATGCAACACAAACTTTTAACAACAAGAAATGGATCAGATGCCTTAGATAAATCAAATTCTATTGTATCCTTACCTACTACCAATGTGAGCTTGTGATTCTTAACATCTACCACTGCTCCAGCCGTGGCAAGGAAAGGCTTTCCCAAAATGATGGGGATCTTTGGGTCTTCTTCCATCTCTAAGGCCACAAAATCTATAGGGACTATAAAGTTCCCTACTTCTACTAGCACATCTTCAATAATACCCATAGGGTACCTACAAGAATAGTTCACTAGTTGCAATACCATGATGGTCAACTTAAGATCATTGAGTCCAAGTCTCTTACAAACATAATATGGGATTAGACTAACACTTGCTTCTAGATCACAAAATGTCATACCAATCATGGTTGTGCCTATTTTATATGGGATATAAAAACTCCCTGGATCCTTGAGTTTTTGAGATAGTGTATTCAGAATCAAAGCGCTACACTCCTCAGTTAGAGCTATTGTCTCATACCCATCTTTCTTGTGTCAATTAGAAATGATTCATCTTATGAACTTAACAAATTTGAGCATTTGATGCAAAGTGTCAATGAGTGAAATCTCAATTCATAGTTCTTTGACCTTTTCAAGAAACTTGTTGAATTCTTCATCCTTCTTTTCTAGGCTATTTGTTGAGGAAAGAGAATTGGTGGTATGTATCTCCCCACCGGTGGTCCTTCAATTGGTTCGTCATTCTCAACTTTCTCTTGTATATGATCGTTATGATAAGAGGAAGGAGTTGACTCTCTAATCGGTATACATTCGATCCCTTTGTTTGTAGCAGTCACTTAGGGTTCTCCCAAGGTCCATCCGCTTCTCAACTCAACCACATTACAATTCTCAACTAGATTTTGCTCGGGCTTTCCCGAAAATGTCCCTTAAGATCTTGAGGAGGAGCTAGCTACTTGTGTAACTTGATTATTAAGCGTTTTGAGATGTTTCTCCACATTGTCCATTCTTCCACTAAGTTGCTTGATATCATTTTTCATTTCCTATTGGGTAGCTTGCATCTTCTCAAGAATTTCCTCTAATCTTGAGGGTTGTGAGTTTTGTTGAAAACTAGATGATTGCTCCATTTGCTCTTGGTTATTGCGGTAGTAGAAATTTGGGTGATTCCTCCATCCGGGGTTGTAGGTTCCTGAGTATGGACTGTTGGGCCTTGGGTTGAAATTGCCAATAGCATCCATGTGTTCAATCTGAGCCAATTGTGTAGAAATTGCTCCTATTTGGCAAGCTTCCTTCATATGTTTTGTGTCACCACAAACTTCATAATTTGTGCTTACCACATTCACCGGATTCATGTTCATTGAGTCAAATCTTTTTGTGAGAGCATCCATCTTTGCAGAAATTAGGTCCAATGTGTTCACATCATACTTTCCAGGAATTTTAATTGGGTTGCTTCTCTCCGATACCCATTGTTGATGGTTTAGTGCCACACTTTCAATAATCTCTTCGGCTTTATCTAGTCCTTTGTTCATTAGAGCTCCGCCAGTTGCGGAATCCAAGGACACCTTTTTTTGATAATTGATTCCATTATAAAAGGTGTGGATGACTAGACATAAAGGGATTCTTGATGTGTGCTAATCCGCAAGTGCACGGAATGTCATCAAATAATAAAAGATCGAATCTACAGGGAATGATGGTTAAGTACTAGTATACTAAACAAATATGATTATCTAGGCTAATCATGGGTTTGGGTTGTTAAAGAACAAAAGATCAAGGAAAAAAAATAAAGAATTAAGTGAGGAGAGAGTGAGAATTGAGATAGAGTAGGGAAAGGAAAGAAAGAGAGTGATCCGAGAGAAGTTGATGGGGAAAGTGATTCTAAGACTTTAGTTTCACCTAAATGATTGTAAACACTGCTTTTGTGTTTGGTTTCCTATCCTCAATGGTTGTTTATGTAGGTAGACTTATCCTATGTATCTGATGTGAACTTGTGGAACTACACCGACATTTTCATTCTAATTAGTCGTCTACTTTCAAAGTGACAGAGCTAAGGAGTTGCTTTCCTAAGGAGATCCCTATCACATGATCCCATAACCCCCAAGATGCCTCCTTCTACTGTACGATGATGAATTGGAACTAATATGTTAAGATCTATGATAGCCTATTACTCCTCGTGGCATACCAATCTACTTTCGTAGGCGACTCTCCATGTCTCGGGATTCTACGAGTCGAAAGATTGGGTTCTCCTTCAGTTCATCCCAAAATCTTCATGGGATACAAATCTTATGCTTTAGGCATCAAGATTGTGTTTAATTAGTAGATCTGGAACACAAACACATATATCATTGAACAAGAACAATTCAAACTCTATAAATTAAATAAGTAATGTCTACATATCAATAAGGCTACTCCTTAATCCTAGAATCAAGAGTCTACTCCATGAATTCGAAATTACAATCAGAAAACATCATGTAGACAAGTTACAATCAAGACAATTTAGAAAAGAGGAAGAAAAGCTTAGTCTCGATATAATGGATCTTCTCCGATTACTCTTCAATCTGAAATCTAGGCATTAGGCGTCGGAATTCCCTTGAATCTTCTCTCCAAAATCTTCTCGGAGCCCTTGGATGACACCCAATCAAGATCCTCTTTTAAATCTAAGATTTGTCTTTTATAGGTGAACTCTAGGTGCCCGACATGGGCCATGCTCGCCAGCACGGCCCCCTCATGTCGGGCACTATGGCTACTGACGGGTGGCGACACCTGTCGTGCCAGCTGGCATGACCCGCCCATGGAGAAAGTTTGGAGTTTTGCAAGTCTAGCACAGCCCGTGCCGGCTAGCATGGTCTCCGTGGCGCCCGCTGGAAATATTGGAAAATCAACCACAGCCCATGTCAGCTGGCATAAGATTCCTCCCATGGTGAGCTATAGGGAAGCCAAGAATCCGGCACGGCCCGTATCGGCTGGCATGACCGGTCTATGGTGGCCGCTGTGACTCATAGGAATTGGGCATAGCCTGTGCCAGTTGGCATGGGATACCCATGGCGGCTGGCACAGGCTACCCATGGAGACTGTTGGAGCTTCAAGAAATGGGCAAGACCCGTGCCAAATTGGCTACGGCCCGTGGTAGCTGAACTTCCTTTGGAAAGTTGTTTTGTATCCCCGTTTTGACTCATTTTTGTGCCCTATCAAAAAAATAAATAAGAGCAGCTCTCTGAACTAGAAAAGTATCAAAATGAAGCATGAACAAGTGAAAACATGGAATATACACACAAGACATGGGATAAAATGTGTGTTAAACTATGATAAAAAACCCTATATGAAATACACATATCAAAATCCCCCAAACCAATCCTTTGCTTATCCTCAAGTGAACATCAATATCTAAACACATGTGAATGATCATATCTTAAGATTAATAAGTTCATCTAATCCTATCAAGTAGTATTATCATAAAGCAAAGACATATGATTAGTTTCAACAAGCCTATAAGAAAGTCAAAGTGCACAATGCATAGTTTGCTCCTAGAGTTTTCAAGTTCTGATCTAAGTCAAGTCGTCATCCTATCGTGTTCCCAAGGTTTCCAGCATTAGGCACTTACCTGCCATATGCGAGGTTTGTTTCACCCAACATAAAGTCTCAAAGGAGTACTCGGCTTCAAAAGAAATCTAATAGTTATTTCCCCAGTGATCTAACTCAGTCTCAAAGGGGGTAACATATTATTTTTCACTCACGACAACTATTTTTTTGTGATCTCTTATTCATTTATTCTTCTCTTTTATTCATTTATTTTCTTTTTTAAGCTAAGTGCTTGCAATGTGCAACACTTGAGTCAAGAACTCTTTTTTAAGTTTGAGATCAGATTTTTCCCAATGAGATGACAAGAACCGAGGTTATTCAGTAAATAAAATGTTTGGAGAAGGTCACCTATGGTTACCAAGATACTAGTCCGATAAGATGAATCATGACTAAGTCGTACTAAATCAACTTTTCGGAAGTAAAATATAAGTGAAGTGAAATATTTGAACTATCAAGTAGGCAATTGGTGAAACATCATCAACTCAACAATGCTTTCATGATCTTAGTAAATAATAAAGAGAACATGAATTACCAAAATTTAAAGAGTGTATTTACATGGCTTTATAAAAATTCTACTCAAAGAACAAGTTTATTCATGCATGCTTCAAGTTGACAACCAAAAAGAGTAATACGAACAAAACAAAATATGCTAAATAAAAACAACTACTAAACTAAAAAAAAACATGACAAAAACATCACAAAAAGACACATTGAACAACACTAGTAAAAGAAAAATAAACTAACCCTTAAAAGGAGGCGCTCCTCCAATAGAATCTGATCAATGTGGAGGACGAGGAGGAAACTAAGGAAGGGGAGGCATGTCGAAATTGCTAGGAACTCGAGAGTAGAGGTTACGATGCCATTGATATAAATGATCAATCTGAGATGCTGTGTTATCCTCTGCCCCCTGTGGTCTTCTTCCCTCATCCACTGCTGCCTTTGATCATATATAAACTGTCACATCTCATCTTGAAATTGCCTTTGATCTCACATAAAGGCTGCCTCTTCTTGCCTCAGCTTGGAAATATAGTTCAGCTTCATCATAGTGCATTTTTGCCCTCTGAAAATGTCTTAAAAGACCATCTAAACCACTGCTCCAGTGGCTCCATTGTTGCTCCATATTCTGCCTCATATAAACTTGTTCTGCATAGATATTATCAAGGCTAGAACGAAAATCAGAAAAGTCATACATAGAGGGGTCTCCGGGGTGCTAATGAGAAAAAGAAGGGCCAGTTGGTTCTGTGTTTAAGGTGGGTGGGTGGCTCATCCCTGAATACTAGTGGTTCTCTCTCTATAGATGACCTCTCTCTATTAGGGTGGACCATGGGACATTTCAGAAGGAGGCAAATGTGGCTCACTAGATGGAGGAATTGGTTGGATTCGTTCCAACCTCCAATTATATGGGTTGGTGATAGTGGTGTAATTGATATTTGACAATTTAAACGGTGCGCGACCTCTTATTATAAAAGCAAATGAATCACCATCGCAAACAAACATCTTAGAAGACAGACATACTCCAATGTCAATACTCGAACTTCCCTCTACACTCTCAAACTCACTCAAATCATACTTAAGGATTTCAGCAATGTGAGTGATCATCCCACCAACCATTATTGTATCGGAGGGACTTTTCCGGTCTTAACAAGATGTCTAATGAAATAAGAGCCAAAATCAATGCTCTCTTCATGCGTCATACTCCACAAATATAAAAGTTCGCTAAGCCTCATGACCCCTTCGCTATCTCCTCTTTCAAAAATGGTGTTTGTCATTATTCTATGGAGGTAGTAGAAGACGGGATTTTGTAGTTGGGAGGCTTTTGCCCTTGAGGGATCATGTTCATTTAACCCTGTCAATTCTCCCCAACAAGTTTTTGCCTTAAAGTCCTTGGCAATTTTCTCTCACCCTAGCAGGAAGTTCGAAACAGTAGTTGAATTGTTTTAAAGATCATTCATAATCATCATTAAACATTCGGAAGGTAATCTTCCCCTCTTGGGTATGATCCCTAGTTAAAATTTCGGCTTCCATTGAACTAAGGAACTCAAGCGTTATCCTAGCATAAGTGGGATATCGAATACTCATCCCAACTTACTCTACTAATCAACCAAGATATATCCTCCTTGATCCCTAAGACTTCCATAACATGTTCATCTAAATATCTAGTTGGTATAATCCTACGCTTAACAAGGATATCATAACGTGCTTTATAAATTTCATCGCGAAAAATGATACCATAAGGATTGTTACCCTTGTCGCATGCTTTTTTCCTTTCCCTTGACTTTGGAAGTAGATGCTTTTCCTCTCCTTGTCCTGTTCATCTTTGCTTAAAATGATGGAGATCTCTTAAAGGATGGAGGTTTTCCGAAAGCTTGATCACACGGGCAAAGAGAGAATATGGAGATCTAGGGCAAGAGAGGGCTTATATTCACGATTTAGTAGAGGAAGATGAAGGATTTTGGGGAGTTCTAGGGTCACCACGGGCGACAACACGGCTAGGGTTTGGCTGGCACGGGCGAAGTTTATATAGAGTTCAGGCGACACAGGCCGTGTCGGTTGGCACGACCCCCATGTCAAACACTGTATTGTGCAAATCTCTCGGCACGAGCCATGTCGGCTGGCACGACCCCACCTGTCGAGCGCTGTGGGCTTCAGGAATTCGGTTGAATCTTGGCACGACCCATGCCGGCTTGCACGAACCCCTGTGGCAGACTCTGAAAGTCCCTGTGGTGATTTGTGATTGCCCAATAACTTGCAAAACAAAATGACTTGATAAAAACACATCAAAACTAAAGATTTAATGAAAGTAAAATTTAAACGATCTATAAAACGCTTAGGTTGCCTCCCAAGAAGCATTTGTTTAAGGTCTTTAGCTTGACCCCTTTTTTCTCAACTCAACTCGGAGCCTTTGCTTTGAGGGGATTTCTCTCCTCTCCACCGAGCATTCCAAGTTGACAAGACTCATCCCTTGACTTGGCTCTCGCTGGTATAATGTACTTGCCAATTTGTCAAGGATCGATGTTTGGTTTTGTTTGGAGGCCTTTCAAATTAACCCTCCTTATCAATATTACTTTCCTCTCCATTGTCATCTTCATGGACATCAGTGGTAATCCTTGCAAGGTTAATCTCTATTTTATTCTTTCCCACCGAAAATGAGAGTTTGTGATTTCTCACATTTATAATTACTCCGGCGATGGCTAAGAATGATCTTCCAACTATGAGAGTGATCCGGGGGTCCTCTTCCATCTTTAAGACAACAAAATCATTTGGTACAACAATGTCGCCAATTTTAATAGGGACATCCTCTAGGACTCCCAATGGATACTGACAAGAATGATCAGTTAATTGCAAAGTCATTGTCGTAAGTTTTAGGTCCCCTAGATTTAGCCTCTTGCATATAGAAAATGACATCAAACTCACACTTGCACCAAGATCACATAAAGTTTTGTTAATTTTCTTATCCCATATGAAACATGGAATGGAAAAACTTCCTACATCCTTCAGTTTGGGAGGAAGCTAATTTTGTATAATGACACTAGACTCTTCAGTGAGTGCAACAGTCTGAGTTTTTGCTTTCCTTTTGTGTGAGATAATTTCTTTCATGAACTTTGCAAATTGTGACATTTGGTGCAAAGCATCAAGCAATGACACCTCCACACAAATTTTCTTTAGCATCTTTAAATTTTTTTCAAATTTCTCATCTTGTATTGTCTTTGCTAAACGTTGTGGGAATGAAATTGGTGGGTGATAAGGTTGCACTAGAGGTTTTAGCAAAGTGTCTTCTTTGTATTCCTTTGATTTGCTTAACTCCTCAACCACTATAGACATTTTAGGTGTACTCATTTCTTTATCAAGGTCCTCTTCTACATTCTTCATGCTTTCATTTGAACCTTGCAACACCTTCCCACTTCTTAAGTTGATGACATTAATATGTTCTATCAGGTTAGTCTCCAGTTGTCTCAGAAATTTCCCTGGAGTTCTTGCAATTGAACTCGCCACTTGTGCAACTTGGTTTTCCAACATCTTTGTATGGCTAGTGAGGGAATCAATTGAAGTCTTCAACTCTTTGTTCATGATCTCATGATTGGAGTGTTGTTTCAGATTGTGTTGCTATTAATTGCTCCATCATTTTCTCCATACTGCTCTTTTGTGGTTGTTGTGGAACTTCAGAATTTTGACCATAAATTTTGATACATCCCTTGATTTAATCGATAAGAAAAATTGGAATGATTCCGCCATTCAGGATTGTATGTGCTAGAATAGGGATTATTTGACCTTGAATTGAAGTTATTAAGTGCATCAACATGCTCCACCCGCCCACCTTGCCTGGTTGTTAGAACCGAGCAATTTTCTCCAATATGACCTGAATTTTTACAGATTTCACAAGATATATTAACAGCATTAATCAGGTATACGCTCAATGAATCAAGCCATTTGCTTATTGCATCTAATCGTGCAGCTATAAAATCCATAGCATTTACCAAGCGCATCCCGGAGTTGACACGGGGACACTCCTCTTGGTAGCCCACTAATGATGGTTGAAAGCTACCCTCTCTATGATGTCTTTGGCTTCTGTTTTGTTCATCAAAACTCTCTGGCGGTCGAATCAAGTGATACCTTGGCGGCATATGAAATCCCATTATAGAATGTATGAAAAATCAGCCATCTTTCAAGCCCAAGGTGTGGGCATTGCTGCAATAAGCTCTTGTAGCAATCCCATGCCTCAAATAATGACTCCCCATTCTTTTGCATAAAATTTGTGATAAGGTGATGCATATGAGGAGTCTTGCTAGGCGGGTAAAACTTGTTCAGAAAATTCAGTTCGCACAACTCCCAAGATGCAATGAAGTGATGAAAATCAAATCTTGCTTTGTCTCGTGATGAAAATGAGAAAAGCATTAGTCGTATTGCGTCTGCAGAAACCCCATTCTGCACAAATTTTCAGAAAATTCGCCAAATGTAGATTTAGATATTCCATGGAAGTTCCACCAAATTGACATTGTTGAATCATACGTATCAAGGTTGACTTCAGTTCAAAGTTATTTGCTTCAATTGTAGGCCTTACAATGCTAGATCTTAGCCCTATCAAATTTGGGGCTGCATAATCTCCAAGTAAACGGTTGTTGTTTGCTATAGAAAGGTTCTGGGTGTCTGATTTGGATCCATTATTCTTTGTTCAATTAATTTTTGATGAAACATTCGATCAATCTCTGAATCAAATGAAAGTAAATCCCCTAATCTTGTGGTTCTTTGCATGAACTGAATTTGTGTTCCTGAAAAAGGAAAAAAAAACAATGCTAAGAAATGTGAAAATAAATGCAAATGTAAAATAATAAAGAAAAATAGTCTAATCCAAACAATTTGTTATTAATATTAACCAAAATCATTCCTTGACAACGACGCCAAAAACTTGATGTGTGTCAATCCACAGGTGCACGGAGTGTGGTCAAGTAATAAAAAGATCGAATCCACAGGGAATGGTGGTCAAGTACTGGTATACTAAGTAAATGCAATTGTCTAAACTAATCGTGGTTTGGTTTGTTCAAGAACAAAATATCAAGGAAAGAAAACAAAGAATTAAGTGAGGAGTGAGTGAGAATTGAGCTAGAGTAGGGAAAAACGAGGAAGAGAGAGTGATCCGAGAGAGATTAGTGGGAAAAGCGATTCTAGGATTTCGGTTTCACCTAAATGATCGTAAATACTGAATTTATGTTTGGTTTCCTATCCTCAATGGTGATTTTTGTAGGTAGACTATCCTATGTATCCGATGTAAACTTTTGGAGCGATTAATCGTCTACTCTCAAAGCGATAGAGCTGAGGGGTTGCTTTCCTAAGGAGATCCCTATCACATGATCCCACAACTCCCGAGATGTCTTCTAAAGCGACGAATTGGAACCGATCGATTAAGATCTAAGAGAATCTATTACTCTTCATGGTATACCGAGCTACTTTTGTAGGTGACTCTTCACGTCTCTCAGGGTTCTACAGGTCCGAGGATTGGGTTCTCCTTTCGGTCCTTCCACAAATCCTCGTGAGATACGAATCTTGTGCTTTTGGCATTAACATTGTGTTAAAACAGTAGATCCGGAACACAAATACTCATATCATTGAACAAGAACAATTCAAACTCAATAGATTAAACAAACAGTGTCTACAAATCAATAAGGCTACTCCATAATCCCAGAATCATGAGTCTACTCCATGAAATCAGAGTTACAACCAGAAAACATCAGGAATACAAATTGCAATCAAAACAATTCAGAAAGCAGAAAGAAAAACTTAGTCTCGATGTAGTGGCTTGTCTTTGATTGATCTCTGATCCAAATTTCGGGCGTTGAGCGTCAAAATTCCCTAAATCTTCTTGGGGCCCTTGGACGACACTCAATCGAGATCCCCTCTCAGATCTAAAAGTCCCCCTTTTATAGTGAAGTTCCAAGTGCTCGACATGGGCCATGCCTGTCGGCACGACCTCCCGTGTCAGGCGCTGCGGCTGCTGGCGGGCGGCGACATGGGTTGTGCCGGTTGGCACGGGCCCCCCGTGGTGGCCGCTGTAAACTCTAGAGAATTGAGCACGACCCGTGACGACTGGCATGCGCTGCCTGCCCATGGCGGTTGACACGAGCTGCCCGTGGCGGCTGGCATGGGTTGCCTGTGGCGGCTACTGGAAAGGGTTGAAGATGGAGCACGGGCCGTGCCGTCCGGCACGTCCTCCCCGTGTCTAGTAAGCTCCACAATCTTGGCACGACCCCACCAAATTGGCCATGGCCCATGGCCACAGGCCATGGCAACTGTTCCTCCCTTGGAAAGTTGTCTTCGAATTCCATTTTGACTCTTTTTCGCGCTCTATCAAAAAAAATACACAAGAGCAGCTCTCCGAACTAGAAAAGTATCAAAATGAAGCATGAATAAGTGAAAACATGAAATATACACTCAATATATGGGATAAAATGTGTACTAAACTATGATAAAATTTTTATATGAAATACACACATCACTAACTAAATAATAGTAGCCTTCTCCCGTTGACTCATCGAAGTATTGCTAAGGGTTATATATTATTTTCTGTTGATGCTAGCTGTTGACATGCTTTAGAGAAACATGAACTAAAGGGACAAGAAGCCACTTTTAAGCAACTATGGTGTTGAGTTGCATCAATGGCGCTCGTCCTCCTTAATCCTTCTAAGCTAACATGACAAGTGTAAGGTATTTGTATTACAGAAAAAAAGAAATCTTACTTTCATTTTTTTCCTGATTGATTTGTTTCTGGTTAACTCCGCCCATGACGAACTAGTCATGGCCGGTCCCAAGCCCGGATAAAGGAGGAGGGTTGCGTTAGGTTGCCA
>JBBUKS010491752.1:0-35813 GCA_038050645.1 Hedychium gardnerianum
CTGGCAACCTAACGCAACCCTCCTCCTTTATCCGGGCTTGGGACCGGCCATGACTAGTTCGTCATGGGCGGAGTTATTTAGTGTAAATATCACAAAACCCAGCATAACTAATATTTAGTGGATATTGAATTAATGGTAAAAATAAAAATTTAATAAATCAGATTCTTGATCTAAGACTTCATAGTTTTTTTTTTTCTCTCGCTAAATTACTATGGACACTTCTTGTTATTATAACCAATTTGCTCCTGCTTGGTTCTTGGTCTAACTTGTTTTTTCTCTGCTCTTACCAGTTTGCAGCAAAAGAGCTCCAAAAGATTAATGCTTTTAAAGCTCCACGGGATAAACTGCACTGCATTATGAATTGCTGTCGTATCATAAACAATTTATTGCTTGAGATTTCAATGACAACAAATCACAAACCAGCTGGGGCTGATGATTTTCTTCCAATTCTTATATTCACTACAATCAAGGCAAACTCTTTTTCATTCTAATTTAAAATTTTCCAAATATTACTATTCCTAAAAATTAGCTTTGTAATTGTTTTTCTTGGTAATTCCTTTTTTAGTTTATGTTTAAGATTCAGTTATTTATGTGGGTCATTTTTTCTTTCATCGTATTGAAAATGATGTGTCTTCTTTTTGTGCAAATATCTAGGCCAATCCACCTCACTTGCATTCAAACCTTAAATTTATTCAGCTCTTTAGGAAGCATTCCAAACTCGTTTCAGAAGTGGAATACTACCTTACTAATCTGATTTCAGCAAAAACATTCATAGCAAATATCAATGCTAGTTCACTGTCCATGGATGAGAGTGAATTTCACAAAAATATGCAATTAGCAAGATCAGCAAATGAGATGACTATCAATGAGCCTAGTGCTATGGTTCACTCGTCTGAAGCCAACTCCAGCACACTGAGAAGTCATGGCAAAGAGATTAATGCCCAAGGTAGCTACTTATTCACTATAATGTTATGTTAAAGTTTACAGAGATCATGTGATAGCCTTGTATAATATGTTTTCAATCTGTAGTTATTACCTGTAACCGGAAAAGGATTCTTTGATTTGATTCATGGATCATTGTGATTTTACTAGGACTTTATTACCTCAACAAACTATATTTTGCCCATAGGCATATGATTTAGTGCATACCTATATGGTTTTATCTCGTGAATACTTCCATACTTTCAACATTCAGCCAATCTTGACACTTGATCTAGATATTTTCCTAGATTCTAAAGCCGCAAAGCAAAGCGGTATTTGCAGAGTTTATTTTGTGACTTAGCATAGAAAAAATTGTTTTAATGACCACATACCAGCTTTGCTTCGTTCATACATATTGGTGGGATATCTAAGTAAATGAGCTAACTATATATAAAAAAAGTAATGCCTGAAGCACCAAAGGCGACAAAGGATGATAAGGCCTTAGACGTGTCTAGCATATTCACTAAGACCAACTGTAACATGTTATGAGTCAAAATTGAACATTCATTTACAAGCTCCAGCCTCCAGTTTGGTATTGTAGATAATTTTTACTTGAGTGAGAACAGAGATGATAAAATGATCAAAGTGTATGCTGTGTTCACAGGAGCTCAACACAGAATGTGCTTTCAAGGGTGCATTTCTGATAAGCTACAATTACCTATCGTTTCCATAATCAAGTTTAAATCTCTTTCCTATCTAATGAATTACAACAAAACGTTTTGCAATTCTAATACTTTTTTTTTACTGAGTGCATGTTCAGATTAATGGTATTTACTTTGTTAACTGATAATCCATCTGCTTTGCCAGGCTACAGATATCCATTCATGGAAGCCAAAGCACAGGATCTCAGGTTTGAGGACGTGCAGAAGTTGCTGGGCTTGTATAAACACATTGTAACAAAGTACACGGCACTGTCAGATGCACTCAGCCAGCTCTCCATCGACCAAAATCACCTCCTCCTTGCTCTCAAAGATCCAAAAAGCAAGGCCAAGATGAAAGAGCAGATTGATAAAGGTACCGAAAGAACTATTCTTGATTCTGATCTGTCTATTTCCTCCAATTCATGTCAGCTGCACACTTTCCATTTGTTTGTATCGTACAGCCATCACTAATAGAACTTCAAGGATGCATCCTTTTGATGAAGAGACCGACTGAGACATTACAGTGGCTTTATACTTCGATCTGTAATTTGTACATAGTTCCTTCACTTCGTCTTCGTCCCCTGATGCACCTCCGGGCATCCATTTTCAGGTGCAATTACCAAACCAGAACGGACTTGTAACTTGTTATTTTTCAGATAATGTATTTACATTAGAGTAATAATTTTGAATAATATAATGTTTTTTTTAAAAAAAAAAATACAAATCGCTTTGTTTACAATAGTGTAATATTAGTTTTATCGAGGGCGACTGGCGACAGCCACTTGAGGTGAGTCGGTCGACTGCTGGATTTCGGAATCGCGACCGCAACAGAGACGTTAGTTCGCCGTCCACCAAACTGACGGCGTCAGACAAATCCGGGTCCTGGAAATAGACGGCGCTTGAAAGCAAAGGCTATTATTATCTCCATTTGGGTGGAATCTTCTTTTTATTAAAATTATTATTATTATTTTTCTTTTTTGCTCCTCAAAATTCCAACTCATCCCATGTCGCTATCGTCCTCTTCATCCGCGCTGGAATTACTCTCACGTTACCAGTTACGGCACGATGCCTGGCTTTCGTGGGTCCCGGAGATTATAGCCAATGATGAGTCGGGTGCAATAAGAAAAAAAAGTAGCCAGTACTTAACTTTGGTGGCGGGCCGACCGTTTGCCATTCGCGACTCGGTGGAGACTTTTCTATATGAGAGGTCGACGGTGACGCGGTTGAGAGACCGGGACATTCGGAGGAGAGACGAGGTCCGATCAACGATCTCGTCTTCTCCCTTTGCTTTGCTCGTCTTCACGCGCTTCATCTGATCGAGGTCGAGTATAAGTTCACTGGCTCTTCTTCTCTTTATACTTCGCCCTTTGGTTCCACTTCGATCCCTGGGCGAGCGACGAGAGAGATTGGATTGGCGTCGATTGATGTATATATTGCGTGTTTGTGTTGAGGTATGTAGTAAGTTCGTCCTTTTTAGCTTTTTTTTCGGTTCGAGTTCAGTTGCAAGGAAATCGTTGGAAAGTTTTGGTTTTGTCAAGGATCGGGATTTCCCCCCTTTTTCTTTTTGGGTGGGGGGAGGGGGAGTTCTATTTGCTTATTAGGGATTACAGTCGAATTGATGTCTTCTCAGAAGCTTTCATGATTTTCTTTCGGCAATTATTGAAAAAGTAGATTTTTGGGAGGAACGGTAATTTTTCATGGATGAATCTGATCGCCTTTCTTTATTTTGCTATCCTAATTCGTTTTGTTGAATCTCCACAAGATGCGAGCTTCCAGCTTGTTCTATTTCTGAACTTTCGTCTTTGTTGCCTTTTGATTTGGTGTTTATTATTTACAGAATCTGCCCGACCAACAAAGGGTCTCAGTTGCTGGATTTATATGATCCTGTATTCGATCTCCCTTCTTTGTATACTTGTTGACCAAAAAAATTCAATTTTTTGCAGTAAAAAGGCAGGAAATAGTTATACAACTTCATTCCAACTGAGATCATTGCTCCTCGATTACGATACCTTTCGCCGGTGAACCAACTCAAAGAATAAGAGATGTGGAACGAGATGAAACTGAGATCAAAGTCAGATCAAGCAGACGTGGATTTCTTTCCATCTTCACCAAAGAAGGACTGGTCGTTCGGCCGACTGGTTAGTCTCGTCTCGTTCCTCGTCGTCTTCATGTCCGGCATCGTCTTGGGCTTATCTGGGAGCGCACACTACACTCGGTACTTCGCCTCGCGGACCGAGCTATTCTTCCCGACCACCATCTATTCGACGGAATGCTACAAAGATCCCACAGGCTTCAAGACCTTCGCCCAGCCGACCAACTTGGCACATACCATGTCTGACGACGAGCTCTTTTGGAGGGCGTCCTTGGTGCCAAAGATGGAGGAATATCCCTTCCAAAGAGTGCCCAAGGTGGCATTCATGTTCATGACAAGGGGACCTCTGCCTTTTGCCCCGCTCTGGGAAAGGTTCTTCAAAGACCACAAGGGCTTGTTCTCAATCTACGTGCACACCCTTCCAGATTACAGGCTCAGTGTACCAGAGACCTCCGTTTTCTTCGGCAGACAAATTCCCAGCGAGGTGAGAAGCTATCTAATTCTGTTCACTTCCATAACATCACACAATCAAACTTCTGTTCTTACCTCTTTATATATTTGCAGGAGGCATCATGGGGATCCATCACATTAATAGATGCCGAGAAGCGCCTCTTGGCCAATGCCTTATTGGACTTCTCCAACGAGCGCTTTGTGCTGCTCTCCGAGAGTTGCATTCCAGTGCACAACTTCCCTATTGTATATGAATACCTCATCAATTCAGCACACAGCTTCGTCGAGTCCTATGACGAGAACACCCGGCAGGGCCGTGGGCGATACAGCCGGCACATGGCGCCCAAGATCATGCTGTATCAGTGGCGCAAAGGCTCTCAGTGGTTTGAGCTCAACCGCGAGCTAGCGGTGAACATAGTCGCGGACTACAAGTACTACTCCCTCTTCAGAAGGCACTGCAAGCCTTCCTGCTACTCGGATGAGCACTACATTCCGACTTATCTGAACATGTTCCATGGATCATTGACAGCAAACCGGAGCGTGACATGGGTGGACTGGTCCAGGGGCGGCCCTCATCCGGCACGATACGGCGCTCCGAATATCACAGTGGAATTTATTCAGGCCATAAGAAACAATGGGACCTTCTGCCTGCACAACTCAGTGCCAACCAACATTTGCTTTCTCTTTGCAAGGAAGTTTGCTCCTAGTGCATTGCCTCCTTTGCTCAACCTTACTCAAGCAGTAATGGGATTTTGATTCATTCACTTCATTGCTTCACAAAGTCATCTATGATCTATCCATATATTCATTGATTTGTTTAGATATAAATTATGTGAATAACAACAATCATTCACTTCATAGTTTGTATTCTAGTTGTTAGATTAGACTGTAGCAGTAGTTGAAGCTGGGGTTGGAATATAAACTCATCTAATAATGCAATTCTTTTTTCTTTTCTTCTTCCTACCAAACATCCCAAACTGTTCATTTGTTTTCTTGTTTCAATGTTTGTTTATTTGCTGAGTTGGTTAAGATCAGGCCACCAATCATCCAAATAATGATGGTTAAGTAAGGCCAACTAATGTATGATGTGTGACTTCACTCAGATTTTGTTATGACCTGCCTCATGTTGATAATTTAGGCAGATTATCTAATTAAGCTTGCTAACCAGCCATTTGCAAGGGTATCTTTTTATTCTACTGACCAAATACCTTATTGCTGCTGTTGAATCTTTGTTCTATAACGAGGATTAGTTTCTTAATTAGAATTTCAAAGGTATTTACTAAAAAAAGGCAGTGTTTTTTTACTTATCTAAAGCTAAATTATAATATTATTTTACGAGGATATTTAGTAAAATATATAAAATTTTGGTATGGAAAAAAGCAAAAAAAACAGTGGGTAGAATTTTAGTGTTATTTAACGCTTTTCCTTATGAAGTGTAGAAGAATTTGCTTGTTGCTTTGCTAATTAGCTAGCTGTTCCATTGTTTTGACAACCGGATTGGACCAGCCGGCTCGACCGGTTGAACCGGGAACGACGCTTCCTTCATAAGAAATTAAAAAAAACGTGGTCGGCAGGATTCGAACCTGCGCGGGCAGAGCCCACATGATTTCTAGTCATGCCCGATAACCACTCCGGCACGACCACAAGGGACAATAGAGTTTGATCAATAATTGTATAGAAGAATTAATAATAAAGATGATATAGCTTTTAACTTATCTTTAACTTCTAATTTTACACTAAATTTATCCATCTTTTAACACCTCTAATAAAAAAGATAATAAGCTTCCTCACTAATGTGTGTAGTTCATCAATAATTTTATTTTTTAACTTATTTAAAGCTCGATGTTTAGTTTATTTGTATGGCCCTGTGTATGCTTATTATTTCGATATGTTACATCCAAACTGTATATAATATCTGAAACAAAAAATGAAAACTATAAATTGACTGAGTTATACGACAATCTTGTCTGTGATTTAACTTTTCAATCAATAATCTTCATCATGCTCTGTGAGCTCCTTACGATAATATAACAAACTGCTAGGAAGATAATACAACCAATCTTCTTTCGATAAATAGATAAAAGGCATAGAACATCCATTACTGATCTCAAACACAGACCAACATCAACTCAATGAAAAGACTAGACAATACAAGGAAGACGACCATTGCGCAGGCATGAAACCTAGTGACAAAGAAAACGAGTTTCCAGGAGCAATAGGGACTCAGAGCTTCCTTGCTAATAGGAAAAATCATCTGATGCCTTGTTGGAGCCAATTGTCCTTGTGCGTCGCTGCGAAGCGTCTCACTAAAGGGTTAGAACTGACCATGAGGTCAATCCACCAGCAGGCAGTTGAGATTTTAGAATCGAAAGGCGCCTCACGACCGAGAAGGCTTCGTTGAGACGCACTGCTTGGATCTTCAACTGAGACTGGAATGGCTTCTGCAGAGAGGAACAAGAAATCAGGTGAAGGATGTTAAAAGAGAGTCCTTGACATTCTACCTAACATTTGTTTAGCAATGAGCTCTGATAGTAGCATAATAGCAATGGAATAACTTCCAAGGAAAAAGAAACTGATAGATAATAAGTTGCAAATCAGGAGAAAGTTCATTTGACAGAGTATGGAGATCATATAAATTACCAATTGCAATAAGCTCTTTCCGTGACTTCGGAAGTATTAGGCGTATATCGTAACAACGACATTGATGCATGAGCTACTGGCAAGATGAATGTGATACATTTGAGCTGCTTAACACTTGACGCATGACTTATTCCTTATAAGTAACGCAATTCAACTTGTGGTTAATTGTAGAATTTGATGTATAATGCAATGATACAAATGTAAGGATGCCATTCAACTCTAATTCGCCAAATCAATAAACACATCTTACAACACAACAACAACAACAACAACCGAGCCTTATCCCACTATGTGGGGTCGGCTAAGTAGCCAACCATATCATTTCACCAACTGATCTCAAACTTCCTATGAAATCAAAAGCATGGATTATAAACATGAGATGCACACACACACTAATGTGGTAAATTGAATTTATTTAAGCTCAGTTTCAACTTCGATGGAATCAATTTTGTAACTTTCTAGTTGTTCCAAACTATCACTAGTAGCATTCCATAACAACAAGAAAACAAAAGGCAAATCTTTTACCTTTACATCCAGAGCAATCTTCAGAGGAATGCTTCTACTCCTGTGTTTCATCTTGTGCAGCTTCTTCCTAAGCATCCAAAGCCCCAAGATTGCCGTCGCGAGGGAGATGGACCAAACCGGCTTCACTCGAAAAGCACAGAACTTTAGAAGCTCAAACGGGAGCTTCCACCAAGCCATCACTTTCTTCTCTCGTCCTTTAACCAAATCATTCTGCAAGCCAATGTCCTCTATCTCCACATGTTCTTCACACCCTTCTTCCTCGGGCTTCTCAATTCCCATTTTCATAGTACCCACTACTTCTTCACCCTCCTCATCTTCATGTATCTTCTCGACAATTTCCGGCGCTTTAGCACCACCATGCTCGCCTTTTTGGCTACCAAGACACGATCTTTTCTCCTCCTCCGGCTCATCGAACCCACAGCCATCCGAATCAGTACTCGCCTCCGGAAAACCGACGTCCTTCTCCTCCGTGTCCGGGTCGGCCAAACTAGGGTTTTTCGAATCAGCCATCGCCGCCGCCTCAACCATCTCCTCATCGTGGCCATTTGCATCAAAGGAGGCTCCTTTACGGCCCTCCTCGCGCGAATCCAACGCGAAGTAGTCGTACACGATGGCTCCATCGCCAGAGTCGTGCTCCTGCGAGGGTTTCCAATCGTCCTCACCGGCGTCGGGGACCATCAGGATCTCCCAGTCGCGGAACTCGAGATGGCCTTCCATGGCGGCGCGGAGCTCAAGAGCAGAAAGACGAGGAGGCAAAGAGGGCGGAGATCGACAGAGGAGAACGAGGGCACGAGAGGAGAGGAAGGCAGGCCACGTTGTTGTGGTCTTTCTTCGTGTGTGCGAAGGCGAAAGCCACCTGTGCGGCCGCAGAATCACGACGGCTGCCATCTCCGTCACTCGCAGGGAGCCGCTCATCAACCTACAGCACGAATCTTGAAGGCGCATTAAAGAGCACCGCACCTGGACACCACTCTTCCCGCCCTCGGCTCTCGTTGTGCCAACTACTAATAAGAATATTTACAATTTGGGGGGCTAAAATCTAATAATTGAAAGAAAAAATTAAAATCAAATCTCAATTAAATAAATTAATATATTAATATATTTTTTAAGTTAGTCTTTATATTTGAGTGTGTGACCGTTTTTGACGTCGGCGTGTGATTTACTCACGTGGACTGCTCATGGCCCACCGGTTGCCGAAACCCTAATTAGGAAAAGGGGGCAGTCGCCGCTATCGCAGGTGCTCTTGAAGCTCGCTAAGGCGACGATGGAGGCGAACTCGTCGGAGGCGAAGAACGCCCACTTGCTACCTCCTCCCCTGACGCCTAGGCCTACGAAACGCTTGTTGTTCGACAAGCGTTATGGTTGGATGTATTCTCTTCCATCTCTTTGTTCTCTTCTTTTGAGAAAAAATCGTTTTTTTTTTTGGGATTTGTTTTCTTCTTTTGCACTCTGAGAATCCGGGAACAAGCTTCGTATCCTAATTTATTTGGGAATTGTTTTCGGTTTCCTGTCATTACGCAGCTTCGACGAGTGGAAGGATCCGTCTGAAGAAGCTTATGCAGGCGGTCGAGGAATGTACGCTTTTTCTGCTGTTTTTAACTTCTTTATTGCTCCATGAACCTATTTTATATTTGTGAAATTTATTTTATCCAGTGAATTTGGTTGTAATATCACGAGTTTTTTTTTTTTGCAGGTTTTGCATCTTGACGATAGCTAAGTCTTTGGTGAATGCCGCTTCGCAGTCGGTATGAATCATAATGATTATCCCGACGTCAAAAATGTCTTCTTTTTTTTGTTTCTTTTGTGTACTGGGGGTGGAAATTTGAATCATTTTCCACTTTAAGCTGAGTCACTGAATAAGTCTTGAGAGCATTATCGAACGTCAATTTTCTATCAGTATTTGCTTTTGCGTATTACTTTGCATTCATTTCTAAGTAAAACAACCAAATGACCACTCAGTTCATTGTATTTAATCTTGTTCAACTGTTCGGTCTCTATAAGGTTTAATTCTCCTTTTCCTTAAGTTAGTTTCATAGTTTATTATCAGTTGATAGATACTGGTGTGGGTATTATGATTGATGAGACAATGATGAAATTTCTTGTTGCTGGTACCAGTTATTGTTGCCCTAAAAGTTAATGAATCATCTTTCCTAGGCCATCCACCCACTCTTAGTGTTAGCCACTGAATTATACAATGTTATTTTTTTTAGAAAAAAAACCATAGAATGCTTAACTATATTCAAGTGATAGTAAATAGGAGATTGGACACTCAAAAATGTTAGAGTGCATGTTTGACTTTCTTAGTTGTTTAAGTATATAAGAGTTAGTGACCCTTGACAAATGTAGCAGTCCAAGTAGAACGAAACTTGGGTTCTTATTGAGTACTGTGTGATGCATCTTTTTCGTTTGATCTCTTACACTCCACAGCGGACAAAAACTATAAAACTAAGTTTCTTGTCCATGTAGTCTAATTTCTTCCCAGCCTTCACAACATCAGAGTCCAGTTCCTGTCTAACTTCTGGCTGATACCAATGATTCATTTGCATCACTGCCATGCCACCATCCACCTCCCTGGGCTTTGCACAGGCTAAGGCCCTTGGCAACCCTCCACATCTTTCGCCCTCGGCTGTTATCCTACAATCACTGGAATCACGTAAGCTCTCCATCTTTCTATCCTTCAACTACGAGTAATAACAGTCCTCTATCTCCAATAGTAATTTTAAGACTATTTAATTGTGCAACTTCGATTGGTTAATGGAACATATGGCAGCAACAAAAAATGATCAGGGAAGTAGCTAACTATTATTATCAATTCATTGCACATCTGAAGAAGTCTGTGGTTGTGTTTATGTGAGGTATAGTTTGATTTAGGGTGGGATTGAGTGTATAGAGAAAATCTCCATCGACTTACATATCACATTCTCAGGTTTGTTTGGGTAATTATGAGGCGTGTAATATATCATCATCTGCTTGATTGGTATATAGATGTTTTCATAATTTGACCGATAACTAAAGATGACATTGATGATTTTTCTCAAGAATTGGTGAACTGGCCATGGATGAATAACTCGGTAGCTTTTTTGCTCAATTAATGTCTTGAGTTAACGATTGTCTTCATTTTATAGGTTACTTTATACACTTTTCCCTTGGTTCTTCCTCGTATCATATTTGAACCTGCAATTTTCTCTCTCGCAACCTCATGTGTTCTTGTCATCGCGTGGTCAATTAGTGGTATCAAATATCTTTGCTTGAAGCTATAGATTCTTAAGTAAGCCATAGACTTACCAAAAAAAAGTGGTTTTGTTCGTTCATTTCAATATGTTTTGCTAAACTCGGTTTCAGTAACTTTCTATCATTTTGCTTGCTGCAATTTACAGATTGACATTGCTATTGGGTCCGTCGGCAGAGCTATCCAGTCTCCAGATCAATTTTCTCCACACGAGTTGCGCGCAAACCTGAGCAATCGATTTGCTAAGCTAGCCCCCTGTGCGCGACAATGGAACCTTAATCTGATGAACTTGGGCAAGAACAATCATCCCAATGACACAGAGAACCCCACAAAGTCTGTAGAGGGGGATCCCACAAAATGATGCTCCTCTTCAGTTTCTGTCGGATGAATTTTCTTCAGCTTCAAGCTTTTTTAATATTTGTGGCATTGGAAAAGCATGGCCAATCGATTCTTTTGGTCAATAGAAAATACAAATACTTAGCTAAAATTATTTCCCCTACTCATTTGTGATCCTCTACTCCCATTCACCATTGTTCCTGACCCCTCCTTTTGTCTAGCATCTCGAACCACTTCCTCTTCGTTTCTCTCCCGCTTCATCTCGTGCGCCGACTACCTCTCCTTTATCATGAGTCGCCTTTTGACCGTTACTCCGTCGTCTCGCACCAGCCATTGTGCTCATCTTGTCGGTTGGTCGTCGTCTAAAGTTCCCTTTTTGTCATTGTCATCTTATTTGTCTATCTGTGTCTCATGCTACTTCTCTATTTATCACCATTTGTATACTAATCAATATTATAACCTAAGCTTAATTAATCCTTCTGTCAATTTAAGTATTTGAATCATATTGTGTTATTTTTTGTGTAGGAGTGTAAATGAATCAAACGTTTGTGAACAAGTTTGGTGTTCAGTTTGATAAGAGTTTGTTTATATTCGTTCAATATACACCAGATTTATTAAACAAACAAACATGAATAACTTGTTAAATTAAGCAAACAAGCTTGAACACATATATATTCAGCTCGTTAACGTCAACGTTCGTGAATAACGTTCATGAACAATTATATTTATTAATAAAATTTGTATCAACATGTTAAATAAATAAAATAAAATAAATAAATAAGTTTGAATTATCATGCTTAACAATCAATCAAACAAATAAAAATTTTAAACAATCAAATAAGTTTGAATTGAGAGTTCTTGGTGTTCAGTTTGATAAGAATTTATTTATATATTTTCAATATACACAAGATTTATTAAACAAGCAAGCATGAATAACTTGTTAAACTAAACAAACAAGTTTGAATACATATATATTCAGTTCGTTAACGGCAACGTTCGTGAATAACGTTTATGAACAATTATATTTATTAATAAAATTTGTATCAACATGTTAAATAAATAAAATTAAATAAATAAATAAATTTGAATTATCATATTTAATAATTAATCAAATAAATAAAAATTTTAAATAATTAAATAAGTTTGAATTAAGAGTTCGATAACATTTAAATGAATTAAACTTAAGTCAAACTTGAAGTGAGAGCTCGATAATATCTAAACTAATTAAGTTCAAGCTAAATTTCAAATAAGTTTAAATTCATTAAAAAAAATTAAATTAAGTATGAATAATTATTTTAAAATTTTAATTTATTTTAGATTCGATTTAATTTAATTATTTTATTAAATAATTTTAAATATTTTAAAATTCGACTCACTTGTCTTATTTACTGCTAACTGTGTAGGGTCTTTTATTCGTTTATATTCTAAATTCGGAATCGTATCGTATCTAGTCCCATAATTACATGTCTTGTTGGGGGGACCAATTTAAATAAAAAGCTGACCACGCGCGACCACTCCTCGCTTGTCCTTTTGATGCTAGGCACCACAGGAGGCCCGCCATTTATTTCTCAACGGGACCCGCGCAGTCCTCCAATCACTGCACAATTCGGCCCAGGTTGGTGTACGAGTGGGTACGGAAGTCAATTCATTTTGTTTATTTAATAATACCGCATGCGACTTTTCCACCGTGGGTTTCCGTGGCTCCATCGAGGGTTGGGAATCATCTGGTCCTGCGATCTCCGCCCACTCGCCAGTGTCGATCGTTCTCGGCATCCGCTCCTTCCCCTACCAGCCGCCGCACTCGATCCCTCCTCCGCTTCCGCCGCCTTTATCTCTTCCTCAATCTCATCCCACTGCCGAGCACAAGTGAGTGTATCTTCGTGCTCCCTTTGGAAATCCTGTAACGTTTCGCCCAGATCTTCTGCTTAAGGTATGCAGCTTGAGTTTCTTTTCAATTTCCACTGCGAGGCGGCTGACTTTGATGCTAGCGTTCTTCTAGATTTCTTGACGCTTTCCATTTTTTTTATATTTACTATAATTCGAGTGCCGTGCTTGACTTTGGGGTGACACGAGCTTGATAAGTGAAACTAGCGATGACTCAGAAGTCTTTGACATTTTGGTTAGTTTGTTTAGAGTGGAATTTTCGTTTTTATGATACGATTCGCTTATTCAGCTGATATATGTTGCAATTGTTTTATTTTTTAATTGGTTGTTGGGTGGTTTAAACCATGGTCGACGTGCACTCGGACTGGGCTGTAAATGGCATATAGGCACCCGGTGAATTTGTTTGATATTCTCTTGTCACTATCCATAACTTCTGTTCTGTTGAATTGGGGGAGGAGAGGAAGGGGGTGGCGGGGACCCGCCGGATAAAGTCGATCCTTTTTTCCTTATCAGAGTGCAAGTTAGGTGTTAGAGAAGTATCTTACCTTCAGTAAATTCTTTGTATCACAACTTGACTATAAAGTTGATTTATTCGTCAACTTCAGCACTGTTCTCCTCCTTAAGTGCTATCACTTGGAAAGCCACCTGATGGGAAAAATTATTATTTTTTCTCGTTTTACCACCATAAGGGATTACAAACATCCATCGGGAACCTCTACTTGTTTGGAGTTCTATTCGCTTCATATGGCTGAATTGGAAAAGATACAAGGATCTTAACATAAATCCCAAGTAGTTTTTTTAGCAAATAATAGAAAAAACTGATGCACTACTTGTGGTAGGTCAGTTAAACATCTTGATCAAGTATTTACATTTTTGACATTGACAAGATTTTTGTTTCAGATAAAACTCCATATCCAAGCTGGAAGTTTTTCACTTTCCATCTGCTGGAAGCCTAGAATACTCTCCTATCCCATGTAAGGACCCATGTGTGAGCTTGGAAATGTTCATACACGCCATCATGTTCAGTCTATTCTTTGTCAAGCAATACTTTTTGAATGAAAGGAGGCAATAGGATAATACTGTATGCATGCATTATGTCAACTTTTCATGGTTCCTGGATTTTGGCTGATGACTGAGCGGAGACTGCTAGGTTGGTTTGCTTTGAACCCTGAAGCTTAATGTATTTCAAGGTTTTAAAAAGTGTAGGTAGGTGGTATATGGTCAACCTAGTACATGGAAGATATAGAGTATACAAGGACATATGTGATCATTATTAAAAATCTTTAAAATATTTAGATTGATAAAAATAAGTAATTTACATACAATACTGCATATTTATCAACATTTTCACCTTGTACTGAAACATAGAAAAAAATATCAATCATGCAACATAAAAACATATTATGATCGATTTTAATAAAAAAAAAATCTAAAATTGATCCAAATAAGATTTTCTTTTATGCACATGTAAATTGCATATCCCATCTGTGGTTGCTATGCACTCACTGAAGAAATTGGAAGTTGTCAGCGTGGATGACTTTATGAAGGAACTGTATCCCAGAGGATTTGAATTGACTATTCCAAGTTAGGTGGGGATCACTTTTCAAATTTTGAGGTGAAAATTGTTTGATATTGTACCTGAATTTTTTATAACAGCGCTATAAAGGCTATTAATTGCATCAAGTTCTAGGTTACAATGTCAATTTGATGTTGATTTCATTCAAATGCATAAGTATCTTGCATAATCTTATTTCGCATAATATATGCTGTTATTCCTCATGTGGTTGTAGATAGTTTTACCAAATGTTTCAGTTTAATTAAAAATTTCAAATTCTTGAGTCCGGTTATATTTGCACCTTATATTTTAGATTTTTAATTAGCTTTCATGCACAAGCTTAGTGATTATGATTACAGTTTTTATTTTTCTTACAGATTCCAACCTCCCCTCTGCACTTGTGTTATTTTGCTTATTTCTTTTTTTCTTTTTGGGCTTATTCTTTCAACTCAGGCTCATTTTATTTGTGTTGCAGAACAATTCCACATTATTTTGGTTGATGGATCAAGATAATTCTATCATGGACTCACCCCGACGTAGGCATGGTCTATTAAGAGATCAAGTTCAGTTGGCAAAGAGAAAGAATTCTGATCGTTATGAAATTGTTCCAATTCAAGATCCATTGTCATTTGAAAAAGGTTTCTTCATAGTAATACGTGCATGCCAATTATTGGCTCAAAAGAATGATGGGATTATTGTGGTTGGGGTAGCTGGTCCTTCTGGGTCTGGGAAGACTGTATTTACTGAGAAGGTTCTCAATTTCATCCCAAACATCGCTGTCATATCTATGGACAACTACAATGATTCTAGTCGCATCATTGATGGAAATTTCGATGGTAGGTCTGAAGAAGAACTTTTCTTTCAATAGACCCTCCTATTTTCTTTAATCTCTTTTGCTGTCATATCCTCTTTTCTTTTATTTTCTTGTCCTTTTTATATTGTTTCCTCAGTTCTTTTAGCATGGACAGTGGAACTGATACATATTCCTATCTAATTCATTTTTATTTCTCTTTTATTCAACTTTCATGTTTTGGTAGCTCAAAAAGATTCTTACTTGCCTGGTTAGTTGTATTTTGCTGATGGATTGCCTTTCATTTATATGTGTTTATAATTTAGATGATAGAAGAAAAACTCCTGTTCACTATCTTTTGGCTGATTTTGTGAATCTAGTATTAATAGATTTGATTAGAATGGACAACTTCAGAGATTTTTAAATAATACTGCATTATATTTTTAATAGGGAATTTCAATTCTTACATCTTTGAATATGCTTTTAATTTTGACTGAGTCACATCTTGGTTCCTGTCTTTCCTCCTTTTCCTGTTCCTTTATTTAAAAAATATTTCATGCAGAGTATAGGCTAACAACAATTTCAATTCTTACATCTTTGAATATGCTTTTAATTTTGACTGAGTCACATCTTGGTTCCTGTCTTTTCTCCTTTTCCTGTTCCTTTATTTAAAAAATATTTCATGCAGAGTATAGGCTAACAACAATGTTCATGAAGACAAACAAGTGTTGATTGGACCCCCATGTCACATCCTTACAAGGATACACTTAGATGCAATGGATACTTGTGGTTCTTGTACTTGGATTTTGAAGATGCTTAGTTACCACAAATGTTCTCAGATGCCACCCCTTAATGTATAAAAATGCTTTTAAATGTCCAATTTTACCACAACTAATATCTACACATTTGGCTCTAAGATATTTGTCATTTGTCGTTTGTTCTTGTAGTTGCATCACAATGATCTGATATTGTTTCTTCTTGAGCATGCCACTTGTTTCTTCATTGGTTGCCCTTTCTTGTATGTTCATGATTAGAAACTAGGCTTATTGGGTTTTGTACGTGTAAATCTTTTTGTTGATAACCTCAAACTTAACTTCATTTTATGAAGTTTGAATAATACCTGTTGCTATGAAGGCTTAAAATCTTGTTCTAAGCTAGAGTTTTGGTTCCTTGACGGAACAAGACATGTTGGTTGTGTCTGCCTGTCTGGTGCTAGTGGGTGTGTCGAGCATCAGCCCTAGGCGTTGCATCTCAGAGAGTTCCCTATGGGTCGTCTCAGCTTCTTCACATGAAGCTACACATTGTTGCGAGGAATAGAGGAAGTGCCATTGTATTGTAGAGTTCTAGGCTCTAGATGATGGGTGGAACAAGATGTTTTGCCTATGTCGATCGACGCAGAATGATATCTTAACTGATGGTTATTGTAACATCACCTCATGCTGGAAACTTCTAATTCATACATTTTCTTCCAGATCCACGGTTAACAGATTATGACGCTTTGCTAGAAAATATTCGCGGACTAAAAGAAGGGAAGTCTGTTCAGGTGCCAATATATGATTTCAAGTCAAGTAATCGCATTGGATACAGGTAATAATCAATATTATATATATGTGTAATTAGGTAGCGGTGCACTAGAACTTCCAGTTATTTCTTCATAGGATAGATTCATCATCCTTGTTGTTCTCTTCTTGGCAGGACCGTTGATGTCCCTAGCTCTAGGATTGTTTTTCTTGAAGGGATTTATGCTTTAAGTGAGAAGTTGCGTCCTCTACTTGATCTGCGTGTTTCTGTAACTGGTGGTGTACATTTTGACCTTGTTAAAAGGGTTTTCCGGGACATACAACGTGCTGGACAAGAACCTGAAGAGATTATTCATCAAATTTCAGAAACAGTTATCGACTTTATCTTTTCTCCTTGAGAAAACTTCTTTATGCTTCTGCTAACTAAACTTTAAATTAACTGGCATTAGTAAGTTCATTTACTTGTATCTCCTGAGCCCTGACCACTTATACTGACTTCTCTACATTATGCAGGTTTATCCAATGTACAAGGCGTTCATTGAACCAGACTTGCAAACAGCACATATAAAAATCTCCAACAAGTTCAATCCATTTACAGGCTTCCAGAATCCAACCTACATTCTAAAGGTTAGTCTTTGGATTTTGTTGCGTATATGGTTGCTAATGTTTGGAGGCATGGTATTTGCAAACTGTCTGTATTGATGCCTTCAGCTAATTTCGTTTGAAGCTTAAACTTCTTTCTAATATTGCAGTCACCAAGGAATGTACCAGTGGATCAAATCAAGTCTGTTCTTTCCCAAGAACACAAAGAAAGTACAGAAGAAACCTATGATATATACCTATTGCCACCAGGTGAAGACCCGGAAGCTTGCCAATCTTATTTAAGAATGAGAAACAGAGATGGAAAGTACAATCTCATGTTTGAGGTATGCTATTCTGAATAATTCCTGTGCAATTTTTATTTAATATGTGACATGGTTTATGGATGAGGATCATGTAAATTTTAGACATATTTCTTGAAACATGTTTGATGTAAACGAAAATTCTGTTTTCTTGATTGGAATTGTATGCATATTTCCTGATTTTGCTGATTCATAAATTTGAGTATTTTGTCACAAATATGCATTGGGATGAAGTTGTGAGCTTTTGTTAAATGCATTGTCTATCTTCAGCAAAATTTATTTCAAGGATTCTGTATTCACATGCCTAGTCTTATACTTCTTTTGCATATCTTCTTTTGCTTGTATATAGCTAGTGTGTATTCATATGCCACCGTGACCACTGGCTACTTGTGAATTTCCAGGAATGGGTAACTGATAATCCCTTCATCATATCACCCAGAATTGCTTTTGAAGTTAGTGTGCGTCTTCTTGGTGGGTTAATGGCACTAGGCTATAGCATTGCAACTATTCTGAAGAGAAGCAGTCATGTGTTTTATGATGACAAGGTGGTTGTGAAAATTGATTGGTTAGAACAACTTAATCGCCATTACATTCAGGTAACTGGAATTGCATATGTAAAGGTTAATTTATATCTGGAGCAGCTTGAACATTCTTGTATTATGTGTTGATTTGAATATTGTGTAATGGAAGATACTTCAACCTAATTCCTTAACCTAACATTGTACTGATAGATTTTGGGTTTCATTATGATATGCTGTTCAGTTACGTTGTAATGAAATTTACAATATCATTAAAGCAGTTCTAATTGGACTTGGTCATTTAGTCACTTTTTGCTATCTTTAGTCATCATGTATGATGAAAGAACTTATCCAATTAGCTACAAAAGTCAAAAGAGTAATCTTCTGCAGTCCATGCATCTTCATAACTCAGCTTGTGAAGAAATTAGAGAGATCATAGATAGAAACTGTATCTTGCAGATGGCTCTTTCATGGTTATGCATAATGTAGTTATGGAAATTATTCTTAGTGGTTTCTAATTTAGGCTATTTTGAAATATTTTGGTAGTTCGAAATAGTATTTCTGGTGGTATTCTTGCTAGATTTTCATTGACATTCACCAGTCCCTATCGAGGATGCTGGGCTGTTTTCATACATCTTGATTCTTACTTCCTATGATGGTTTTGTTCCTAATATCAATACTTGCGAAACTTAAAGTTATATGACAGCGTGATCACTATGACATGGACCTCATGGTGCATCTAAAATGATCTAGAGCTTGTCCAAGTAGAGTCTACTCTATAACTAATTGCTTGGTGATATATTACTATCCTATAGCCTTCTACAGTTGAGCTCAATGAAGCATCACTTGAAAGACTGATATGAATTCGATATTACAATTGACATTGGTTAAGCATAAGGAATTCATGAAACTCTAGTTTTCATGCACATAATGTAGTTTCCCGTTTTAAGGGTAGTCATCAAATATGAGAGTTTGGAGTAGGGCTCTGACATCTTTACGTTATCTAAACTAGAAAGAAACTTTGTTCTATGCTTTTTTGGCCGTCATTTTCTTCGGCACAACTGGGAAGACTTTTATACGGCGCATCACCTGAGGAAAGAATTTAGTGCTCTGAGTAAAGCTGAGTTGTTATAATTATAAAGATGGTGTGATTCATTATGCTTATGTACTTTTATGTTTCTGGCTCAAAATCCTTTTTGTTGATCATAAATTAATAATAGTTGTGATTATGAGAAAGGTGCAAGGAAAAGAGCGACTGTACGTTAGGCATATTGCAGAGCAATTGGGTCTGGAAGGTGCATTCATTCCACGTACTTACATTGAACAGATTCAACTGGAAAAGCTCGTGAATGAAGTGATGGTATGGATAATCTACAACAACTCTTATTGCACCTACTTCCAAAACATTTGTCTTTTTTTTTCTTCCCATTGCTTTTGCATAATTCATATTTTTAACTGCAGGCATTGCCAGATGATTTGAGGACAAAGCTCAGCATAGACGATGATATGGTCTCTAGTCCCAGAGAAGCACTCTCGCGGGCCTCTGCTGATCAGGTTGCGATGAGAAATAAATCTCATAAAAGGTTTGTTTCTGTATATTAGCATTAGTAGTACTTTTGTTCTTATTCAGAATCACAAAATAAACATTGGTTACTTGACCCATACACCATGCTACCATCTATTGTTGATGATCACATTTTACAATCCCTAATAAAGATTTTTGGATAATTTCTTTTTTCTTGCATTTTCTACTCCTATCTGATCTAGCTTTGTTAATACATCAATTGATGATTTGCCAGTGGATCTGACTCAATGCTCGCTGCTATTTTAAGGTAACAACTATTTTGAAACGAATCTTCTGTCTATTTCCTCAGCGGAATGTCCCAATCCTTCTCTACACAAAGGGAGAAAAATATTGCCAAACTCAGACTCGATGTCAACCAGAGAAGGTTCGAGAGACAACCTCCTGAATCACCTGCAATCAGTCGGGTTAGTTGCCATAACGACAATATGCTCATTTGGTAGAAACTGGGAAATAAATCACGATTTTGTTTGCATGCCTATATTTTATGTTACAAGTGGTCTAATGCAACTTTCTTTTTTGTATGCTTACCAATCCTGTATAGGAAGCTGTTAATAATCTATCAGAGCAGATTTCTGCTCTAAATGAAAGATTCGATGAATTCAGTTCACAAATGGAAGAATACAATAAGAAGTTCAGCTCACAGAGAACTTCTATGAGCCAACAAAACTTGGCCCTCCAAGGGGAAGCCTGTAATGGCTCCGTCCCGACAACGCTGTTTGTGTCTAACTTGGGCGGTGGCACCCGTTTGCCCACTTCATCATCTTCTTCCCAACTGAATAAAGATTCTTCCCTACTGGATGAGGTACGTACCAATTCCATCTATTCTTTTGCTTCAAATATAACTAGTTCAAAGTTTCAGTGATGTTAAATCCTTTGCATTCCTAACAATCTTTATAAGTCGTGTAGTTTCTGATTGAAAATCTGAGAATCTTTGAAACATGTTGATGCTTCCTTTCATTGGCAGCTAATGCTCGTCTCGCGGGGGCAGCGACAAATCATGCATCAGCTGGATAACCTCAACAACTTGATGCACGAGCACTTGCCTTTGTTATCCCGGCAAGGCTTAACCGATAACAGAAGTAGATTGCTCAACTGGAATACAATAGGGATACTGGCGATGGGATGCATCGGCATTGTTCTGTTCAAGAATCTGAACAGGAATTAAAATGAAGCCTTTGAAGATCCTGATCGATGACTTTAGATATATTAACCTGTTCATGATGCACAATTGTGCAGGGCCTCAAGCTCAACAAGGAACGCACTGGAATCGACAAAAGCTAACACATTGAAGTTTTGCAGGAGTCATGGTGCACCTCTCTTTCTCTCTGTCATTTTTATTTTATCGGTAGCCTTTTTCTTTCGGGAGAGACGCAGTTAAAAGTTGTATCTTTCGGATAGTAGAACCACTAAGTATTTTATTTCTGTCTCTAGCAGGCAGATGTTAAGTAAAATATATTAATTAAGATTGATTTTCAAATAAGATATGAATAGTAATTATAATAGAGCTTAAATCTTAAAAACATATATAAAAGAATTGAAATTTTCTAACATTTTTTTTTCTTCTGGATTTGTAACCCAATAAAGAATTGGAAATTTTCAATCCCTATATATATATATATATAAATATTTCCGAACAGACCGGTCGACGATGACTCGGTCCGTTTCTCGACCAAGAAAAAGAGCCGCGGCATAAGGTGCACGCGACAGCGTCGCCTTCCGCGGTCCGCTCGCCACGCCTCGCTTTGGCTCCTCCGCCCACGGACCACAAAGAGAGAGAAGGCTGGGTTGGGGGAAGAAGGTGCTAGTAGCCGGCCGGGTACCCTCGTTCTATCCGCCCACCGCATCGACCACTTCGATCTTCCGGTTTCGCCTCCAATCTCCCCCCGCCATCGCCTGCATTCCGCGCCGGAAAGCCCTGACGTCTTGGTCTCCATGGCTAGGGCTTCGAATTTTGCGGTTTCGTGCGGCTTGGATCGCGGGTGGGCGCTCATGGCGGGTGGGAAGGGATTGGATATTCGAGTTGGGGCGTGTCTCGATCCGAGGGCGAGATGTGGGGTTCAGTTCCCTCTTCAGGTTGGACTTGATTTCAAATAAACTTGTTTTTGTGCTTATTTAGCTCTTCCTCCTTTCAAAAAGTTTTCTTTTTCAGGTGTTAAACCGACAAAAAGCTCTTTTATTATAGCTCGTTGGGAATAAAAGACTAGGGAATTGGAAACCAATTTCTAGGATTTTTTTTTCCTTTTTGAAATGATAAAAGTTTGAAGATTTAGGTTTCTTAGATTTAGAAAATGTGGGAGTGGTGGGATTTCTAAATCACTCCGTCTCCTTCTCTACCTTGCTGGCCAATCTAATTCAGTAATTTGCATACTCGGAGAGAAACATACGATAGTGAAGTACGTTGTGAAATGAAATTCTGAAACTCGTGAACTTGTTTTCGAGTTGTTGGTCATTTCTTCTGTTTATGAGGGAGTTTTCTTAAATTCTGCAAGTGCGAACTTGCTGGCCGCTTTTGAGTTTCCTTAATTCTATGTTCTCAGTTGAGTTCCATTCTCTGTGATGCTTAGTAGAAACTGTGCATTTTCGTCCATATTTAACGAGGAGCTGGTATGCTAGACCAATATTTGGTTTTTTACTTTTCAATATGGAGTTGAAAATAGTAAGGAAATATGGCTTGCTGGCAATGGCAAGGTTATTATTGGTGCACTATCAATTTTATGTACTATTTTTAAAATTTTCTTTATGGTTGAACTAGATGTACTAAATGTTTTATCTTTTAGTTGCAACAAGTCATGAGTCCCAATTTTTTGGAATTGACTACATGGATAGTATTGCCATTGAATTCTATGTAAGACTATATGGCTAGTCATATATAGATCCATTAGCCACTCTTGATTATACGTAGCCTATATGCCATTTTTCCTTCAATGCTAATCGATTCTACTTTTGTAATTATAGAATCACTTTAAATCATCACTTATGCAAAGAAATTTTCTCTTTTACTTGTTTTACTTATTGAGACAATGTCACAATTTAGCAAGTTATTTGCATCTTAAGCACCTTATAAGACATTACAATTATATTTTTCTTGTTTTAAACCTTTTTATTTATTCTCATTGATCCCTGTTGATAATTTTACATTATAACTTATCACGTACTGATCTGTTCACAGGACTGCGCTTGCCATGCTCGGCCATTTTCTTTAAATAACTCTAGGAAAAGTTATTCTTCATCTAATCGAAGATTATGTGTTCATATGACATTGGTAGATGAAAGGGCCATTCGACCACTAGAAGCTGCAAAACCTAATCATACCCTGGTCAGTGGTGAATTCATTAAGAAACATGAATTAATTTGTGTAGGTTGTTGGAGCTTGCTATAATAGAAAAACTAACTAGTCTCTTTGCATGACCATACCAAAAGTACTTTGAATATATGTGAATAATCTTATATTTCTTGATTTTATTTTAATTATTTAAACAATAACAACTCTATGACTTAATTGCTTTGCTTTTCTTCTGCAGGCATATGATCTTGTCCAAGGAAGCCTTGTAAGAAAACTTTCTCCTTCATTCACCTATTATTCTAATAGTTGCTTGACGACTTTCAAAATTTTGACCTCAATCCCAATGCCTTGTCCTTTCACTTGTAGAATAAAATAGTTACTAGTTTAATTACCTTCAAGCAATTGCTAGTTTAACTATAGCATTA
This sequence comes from Hedychium gardnerianum, assembly GCA_038050645.1. Taxonomy (NCBI): domain Eukaryota; kingdom Viridiplantae; phylum Streptophyta; class Magnoliopsida; order Zingiberales; family Zingiberaceae; genus Hedychium; species Hedychium gardnerianum. The sequence goes on from JBBUKS010491752.1 coordinate 23,357, forward strand.
TAGCACTTGCTGGTACTCAAGTGATACCAAATTATAAAACCTAATTCGGGCATAAAATTTAGAGTAAATCCAAAGTTGAGGATTTAACATCATAGTTATTTAAGTTTCTTCTATTAACTTACCCTTTCCGTTATGGTATCAGTCTGTTTGCTTGAGTGTATTTGTTTCTCTATGTTTTTGTTGAACAAGTGTTATATTCACTGCTCTCATCAGGCCTTAGATTCTAAATCAGGTTCTATAGTTTTGTTAAGCTGACAATTCCATGCTGCAGTTGTTAATGATTAATTGTCTATGATTTTCAAACTTGGAATCTACAGAAAGTATTCTGGCTTGTAGATTAAGTGGGAAAGTTAATATATAGATACAGAGAGAGTATAAATTCAGTTAATATAAGTAGGTGCCAGAGGTTTGACGCTAAGAATAACCAAAATAAATGTTGTTATGAAAAAAAAAAATATTGGTGATCTCTGTAAATATGACTTTGTTCAAAAGAACACAGTAACTTGTTAGTGGCTCAGCTTTTCTGGTTCACGATCAGTTCTCTTTCTAAACGGTCACCTCATAAGTTCTCATGATATTCTTGAGAAAAACTCTAGGTCTTTAATAAGCCTTAGATGCCATTGCCTTTGTTAGAATCCAACTATAATACTCTTCTATGTTCTTTTATTAGTTCCATACCTATGTACTAGTACTATGAGTTCCTTTGTACAAAACCAAGGCATTGGAATTCTTTGTTTAACGTTCATTCCATGGTTTGGAGAACTCAATAGTATTTTCAGACTTCTGAACTTGAGGTCTATTTTGTCTCTCTGATATGCTAACTTGTGTATTTCTTTCCACTTTATCTAATGCAGGTGAGCTGGAATTATTTCATGGATAAGTCAATACCTGATCCACCAACTGCTGTTCTCTTGCATGGAATTCTTGGTTCTAGGAAGAATTGGGGTCAGTGAGCTACTCAAACTTGAAAGCTTCTTGCTTTTCTCAAACTGATATGCCTTTTAGTGCTTTTCTAAGAAGTATACACAAATGGAAAGGTGGTATTTTGGCAGTAATAATTAACTACAGGCTCACGGATTTATAGAAATAAATAAATGAGAAACTATAATATGGACAATCTCAAAAAAAAAAGAAGAGATCCACAAGCGACATTACTTTATATTGGTAGTTTCACTTTAGTTTTTCTATTTTGCTTGGTTTCCTACTTTTAATTCATCTTTGTTGCACATAAATGTACAATTGTTTACAATATTATGAACAAAGTTCCTGCATTAGATAGAACTACAGATTAGTACATGAATGGATACAGAGTTGTAAGTGTCCTGTTGAATCTGGTGAATAATGGTACAAAAATATTTCAGGTTCTTTTGCTAAGAGACTGGCGCAAGAGTTCCCAATGTGGCAGGTATACTCTCCAACATTTGACCCCTCTTCACTTTGCCAAAAGTGCCATTTAAACACTGAAAAATCAAAATGGTTTTGTAATTAAGTTACTCTAGCCTTTCTTCTTTTTCATTCTCCTTCTATGTTAGTGAGCCTAAAATAAGACGTGAAATGACATTGTCTATGTACGTGGGCATAACATTTACTGTGCTTCTTTTGATGCAGTTTCTTTTGGTTGATTTGCGCTGTCATGGTGAATCGGCATCAATAAAGAAGAATGGACCTCATACAGTTGCTTCAGCTGCTCTTGATGTTCTAAAGCTTGTAAGTGTTTTGACCATACTGGTTAAGTTTTGCAGCGAATATCATCTGCATGTGAATATTTTACAAATTTATTGTAGCATTTTGTCTTTAAAGAGTTATATCTCTTTTTAACAGTTTAAGTAGAAATATCACATTGACTTAATTTTTACTGGGGCATTTTTTAAAACCCATGTAAGTTGTAGTTTTATTGATGGTAGATTGATGAGAGAGCTATGGTGATCATGAGGACATGGACCCTACCTAAGTGTGGTGGCATATTCACCCAGTTGGCTTGTTTGGTCACTTGATGGCATGCAGCCATGCACTGTACCTTATTGACTAGAGTGATGCTTTGAACAAGTTTACCTTCACTTCATTACCTTGCCAATATATTTGTGGTTTATGGGCATACCGTATCAATCCATCTTGAAATTAGAAAATGTAAGATACTAAGTTCTGTTTAGAAAATGTAAGATACTAAGTTTTGTTTCCTTGATCTAGATCGATGTTTGCATGTCTCTGGTTATTAAAACAAAAATTGTTGGTGGTACTTTGATGTGAAAGTTGGTTCTTGATTCTTACATATTAACTATTGGTGATTCAATCACTTCTAAGAAGCTAGAGAATTTGACGCAGTCGATTAATCACTCAGTGTAAATTTAACATCAAAGATGCTCTGTCTTTCATTTTTTCAACCACAAAGTTGCTCTTGGTCCCATATAGTTGAACATCTCTTGTTAACTTTTAGTTCAGTTTCTATTGGTATTTGTTTCATGAGATAACTATGGTATAAGTTTGGAGGTAATTTTCCAATATGACACTTTATCATCATACAGGTTGCACAACTCAGATTGATTCCTCGTGTCTTAGTTGGTCACAGCTTTGGTGGCAAAGGTAATCTTTGCAAGTCTCTTTATTTCTTGGTTGGCATTTATTTGTTTATTTGTTTGTTTGTTGCAATTTAATATTTTCTGATATGCCACTCTATCATCTTCTCAGTGGCCCTAAGTATGGTAGAACAAGCTGCAAAACCTCTTGCTAGACCTGTCAGGGTAAGATCAAAGTCTGAATTCTTACCATTGAATACCTGCTAATTCTATTCATGATTTTTGACCTTAGATTTTAATCATCCTCCCTTAAATATCAAAGGTAAAAACTTTGACTTTTGTTTTTGAAGGTCTGGGTTCTTGATGCTACTCCTGGGAAGGTTCGTCCTGGAGGAGATGGTGAAGATCATCCTGGTGAATTGATTGATTTTTTGAGTAAAATGCCTGAGGTGTGCTTGCTTGACTATGAATTCTTACACCAGTTGATTAATTGTTTATAGTAGTTAAATTATGTTCTTCGTTTTGTCCTATTTTCTTAATATGTTTGAAATTCTGTGTTTCTAGTTTTCTGAACTACTAGTCATTTCAAAATGGAGTTTAATAGGGATGTCATGAGACAACTTGTTTTTCGTGGATACTGAATTTTAGTTTCATGAAATGCAATTATGCAATTATGCATGTTTTACATGAACAATGTTGATATCGCTTGTTTTTAATGTTTTACTCTAAAATATAAAAAATGGTTTTCTGGAAAGTATTTCTGATCATTTTGACTTATTATAGGTTGCTTCAAAGCAGAAAGTTGTAGATGCTTTGATTCAGGAAGGATTTTCATCAGAGGTTGCACGGGTATGGACATTTCTATGCTTTCTATCATTCTGATGGGTTAATCAAACTCATATTCTTCAGATTGCCATTCATTAATCAAAGCTACAGAAGCATGAAATAGCATAAAAAACATAATTAAGTACATTGTTTAAGTGTTTTGTTCAAAAACTTAACCATGGAAGGATGATATTATTCCCAGTGGGTCGTGACAAATCTACGACCAGTTAATCAGCCTGGTTCCATCTCATCATCAGGCTTCTCATGGATATTTGACCTCAATGGCATCTCAGAGATGTACAAGTCCTATGAAGAAACAAATTTATGGTACAGAAGCACCCTGGTGTGAATCGCCATAAATTTCATGAATATACATCTGAACCAGAACACTCTATGTACTTGTAGGAAAATTGTTGAGAATGTTCCTAGAGGAGTTCATATGAATTTCTTGAAGGCTGAGAGAAGCTTACATAGATGGGCTCTGGAAGACCTTCGGAGGATCCATGCCGCCGAGGAGTTGGCTTCCGAGGAGGGAGCTGGTGTTGAGCTACATGTTCTTGAAGATGCTGGCCACTGGGTACTGCTAATCTACTATCTCGTTTCTTTACGCCGGTTCTTACTCTTGAATGTTGAACAACTTATTCATTGAGGCTGCAAATGTAGAGGCATCAATAGGCTGTGCATGCTACAGAAAGATTGAGATCATGACCCAGCCAGCCCACCTTTTTTCTATAAGGTGCGCTGGAGGGAATTTTCATTAGATTGATCGGGTCAGGCATACATTTCACACCACTATGTAGATGTGCCTCAAGGCATTTTTGTTAGAAAGCAAAGTTCTTTTGCACATTTATTATTATTATTAGAATTGATCTTTGCTTGCAAAATCTCCCCTATTGTTCAGTTCTTGTAGGAAGAACTTCCTTGTGCCTTTGTTAAGGATAGAGGTATTTCTATCTTTCCAATCAAGATAGAAGATAGAGGTATTTTGTTGGAAAGGTTAAACTTCTATGGTGCATTTTACACACACAAGTAAACTTTGTGTAAGGATATTTTGAAGTTAACAGAATGGTGGGAGGCATTTCGTTGCCACTAAAGGGTAAATTTAGGAGCTTTTTGCTGTAAACTGAAGAGGCAACTAAATGATAACCTCGTAAATGGTTCGACTAATTTGACCCATAAGTTTTCTTTCAGGTGCATGCCGACAACCCGGATGGTCTGTTTCGGATTCTCTCATCCTCCTTCCTTGGATTGCGGAATCTGTAGCACAAGTACATTTGTGAATCATAATCCAATTATGGCTTTGGGTATTTTGAAAAGCAAGAGGAGGGTTGAATATCAAAGGCAGTTTATATTTAAATACTGTTGTAAGTTATATACATCGATTGATGTATTATTTTGTTCTTTAACCTATCATTCCATTTCTTTCCCCCCTTGATTTTATAACAAAACTTTAAATTTTTTGTAAATTTTCATGTGGCAATAATTTTTTAAAATGTTTATCGATTAATTGGTGCCCAGAGAGAGGATTGTAAGACATTTTCATCAAATTGATTTTTAGTTATTTTATCAGGATTAAATAAGTGAGTTAATTTACGATTTAAGTTAGATGCCAATATCTATATTATTATTATTATTATTAAAAAATATAACATCTAATAGAAAATTAAATAATATTAAATTTACCGAATCACTAGTATATCTCTTCAGAGGAGCATTCATGTGATATCGATGGATAGAACAAAGAATTGAATTAATTGCATCAGGTATTTGGAGTCTGCAGCTTAAGACTTGTAATTTACTTTACATTTTGAGCACATGATTCCCAAGTTGCTCATCCACATTTGATCCCTGATTTATACAGCATCTCTACGTCGAGCAGCATCTACTTTGTGTCTTGACCTCATTTGTCTCCGACACGACGATGGTGTTCCCCTCTTTGATGTTCTTGGAAGCTCCTGGATTCGGCTTGGGTTCCGTTGATGAGATCAGAGACTTCTTGCACATGATCCGATATATCTCTGAAAGAATGATGTTAAATGCATTCTCCACATTTGTGGCCTCAAGGGCAGAGGTTTCCATGAATGAAAGGCCTTCCTTCTCCGCAAAGCTTTGAGCATCTTCTGAGGGGATGGCACGAAGGTGCTTGAGGTCGATCTTGTTACCAATGAGCATGACTATGAGGTTAGAGTCGGCATGATCGCGGAGCTCCTTGAGCCATCGGCTTGCATTCTCAAAGGACTTGGGTTTGGTTACATCGTAGACAAGGAGCGCACCGAGGGCACCTCGGTAGTAGGCACTAGTTATTGCACGGTATCGTTCTTGGCCGGCCGTGTCCCATATCTGTGCTTTTACTGTCTTGCCTTCAACCTGAGAAAGAAAAGGAATATACAGGACAAAGATGCGAGACTAACCGTAGAGATATGAACACATACAAATGTGCAAACACTCAAAAGGTTGCTCGAAAAACTGAACTATAGCTTTATCATAGCCTTCATAACATATAGACAATTTTTACCAAGATAGTCAGGGATAGTTCTACAGAATAAACACAAAGAATACAATAACACCAACAAAAATCAAAATCAAATGTTAACTGCTAAAAACAGCCACACAACTACCTGTCCATTTTTCTAATGGATTCTCTTCATCAAACCATACAAGTCCGAACTATTTTGTATTGTTTATATGGATCTTATCCATAATATTTATATCAGTTAAATTACTTTTTAGTATATTAACTTGAGTTTTCTATGGTCACTCTATAATCTCTACGCCTTCAACTCTAATCGATTCAACTTTTAAAATCTAGTACCAATAAGTCACCCTTGAATCTATCCATATCATGGATTTACTAAACATATTAGTGAAGAACTAGTGCACTACCAAGCTAACTGGTCTTTGTTCCCATTTATGGTACCTATCTAACTCGTCTTGATATTTCGAGAGATGCAACAGTATTAATATGCAAGAACATCTAAAGGAGGCAAAAATATGAACCCAACCATTAACCAGAACAATTTTTTTGTTGAACTCTGATAATTTATAGATCATCTCCAAATATATTTATGCCATCTTAAACTATTTTATCTTATCTAGTAAAGCCACATATTCATCTTGGCATTCTTATCTTTGCTTAATTAACTTATTTTTAACTTAATTTTTCCTAATTTGTCCAGTTCTTCTATCCATAAAGTATGACAAGTTGTATTATAATCTTATAAAAAAATTCCTAGCCCGAGGAACACATAACAATCACACAAGAGTCTAAATGTTCCTCTGCTTTACAATGACACACATTTTATAAATTAATGATATCTTTTATCAATATCTCCTTATTGAATACTAGATCCAAGACATCTCAAATTCCTATAGGAAGAAAATATAAAGAAGCACATCTATGCATAACTCATTGCCTTCTTCTCTAAGGCTGATCAACTATAGTACTGTTTGTGAAACTTAAGGTTGTTCAAGCACCATTTGTCGGCACTAAGGATTACCAAGAAACCATCAGATTGTCCAAGGTAAAAAGAATCCATCCTGTCGAGCCGTCCCATTTGTCGGCACTAAGGATTACCAAGAAACCATCAGATTGTTCAAGCACCATTTGGTGCACAGGCATGAGGCATGGGCATCTGCATCTCTTACGTAAATCATAATTGAACACCAGCAATAGCAAAGGAATCAAGGTAAACATTTAAACCTTGAACTCCGATCTCTTTGTGCAGCAACTCTCTAAATCAAACAAAAAAAAAGGTTTCTTTTTTGTATTCACTATTCAGTAAATCCTAGAAAAATAATAGCGCTTCATCAAAATCGACATATTTGGCGAACCTACTATTAGAGATCAAGCGCAGCCAGTAAAAGAGATCGAAGACGAAACCCTAACCTATTAGGATCTCGCGTAAGAAATCAGGGATCAAGCGAACCTGGAGGGTGCGCGTAGCGAATTCGACGCCGATGGTGGACTTGGAGTCGAGGGAGAAATGGTTGCGGGTAAAACGAGAGAGAAGGTTGGATTTGCCGACGCCAGAGTCGCCTATCAAAACCATCTTGAACAAGTAATCGTACTCCTCCTGCAATCCCCCTCGCCTCGCCATCGCCATCGCCATCGCCATCCCTCCCCGTCGTCGACGCCGCACTGAGACCGGTTCGCGTCTCGGTTCTCCAAAACGATATGCCAACTGCTACCATGTTTTAATTAATATATCACCGTCGTCAACGACTCAGCATCACGTTACGCGGAATCAAACGGTCAATATCAATTTAACAAACACCACCCTTTCTCAAGCAACCCGCCCATTAATTTCAAAGGGCCCACGAGAATCAAGCGTTGCTAACCAGTAAAAAGTTTGGTACATTATAGAATCGGTCGAAGTACATACAGGCTTATATGGTTGTCAATTTATATATAATTAGAAATCGAACCGAACCGAACCGAACCGTTTGAAATAATTCGGTTCGGCTCGGTTTAAAATGGTTGGTTAGTTTTCCTCTCTATAACAACAACAACTACTACTGCTTAATTCATAAATTCTTGATGTTCTTAATTCTGTAGGCACATCAAAGAGCATGTCAGTTTACTCCATCGATCACAAACATCATTCTTTAGGTCAGTGATGCATGAGATTTTAGTCTTTCGGGATAATAATACAATGGTTAAGTCCTTTAATGAATAATCAAGGGATCTAAGATTCGAATCTCAATTACGATATATTATACAGTTTGTACTTTATAGATGGAAGGTGCTAAGAGTTTCAACAGCATCTATTTACATTGATTGCAGCATCGAACTTCTCTATCTTTTCTTTTTCTTTAGATTTCAAGATTATGGATGATCATATATTAATTGTTGACCTGATCATACGCTTGTTAGTCGTTGTTAATTAAAGGATGATCTCATGGTTAGTGGATTAATTTAGAGAATGTTATTGCGTACGTGCTGGGAAAAATTCCAAACACCAAATTCTCTAAACAACAATCAACTACAATTAATGACAAATGAACCTCGTGTCCTTAAGACATGAGATTAGTTAATTAATTAATTAAGTTGTTTGACGTGGAGATAACAACAATTAATATCAACTAGAACTTATTGTAAATTGGGAAATAGAAGTTCAAAGCATTGTAGATAAAGATTTTTTTTTTCCCTACGTGCTTACCCCTTCTTCTGCTCAAAATTACAATAACTATTGCTGTAATTTTCAGTTATTGGGAAAAAAAAGATTGTCTAGTTGAGTTCATCAATATCTAATAACATTAAAGGAAAACAAGCTAATCTAAAGGAGCTATATTTAATTTTTCTCAAAATCTACGATTAGATTTGCTACCACACGATAGAAGTAGAGACAAGCTAGACAAGGAAGGACCCCGTTTCTTTAAGAGGAAAGACACTCGATCCGATGTTCAATCCATGCAGTGCCCGTTTCCTTCCCCTCCTCCTCCTCCTCCTTCTGCTTGCAATTTAATTCTGTTCCTCATCTATCTTTCTTATCATCTTTTTATAAGGACAGGACAGAAAGAATTTAGATATTTCCATAATAATATGATAATAGAGAAATTTTTCCCTTATAAACTCATGATCTTTCCCATATATTTTCAATATGAGATTTTGTTTGCAACCTTGCAACCCCAACAATTTTCCTCTCAAACGAAGAACCACAGGGTCCCCTCGTCCGATTCTCGATCCACTAAGACTTCATGTCCCTCGGTTCACCCGACCTACTAGGACTTTCTTACCTAATTGTAACTAGGACTTCTCTGCCTGGTGTCTGATCCTCTTGATCTAGACACGGGAGCCCCTACTTCCTTTGTTTGAGGTTAATATTCTATTCACATGACTCGATTAGACCATAGCTCTTGTGCACAATCGGCGGTTAGGCCTTCTGACAGTCCGGACTCTGATACTAATTGTTAGGACCGAAGAAATTTAAATATTTCCATAATAGTATGATATTATCCACTTTGAGCTTAGACCCTCATAATTTTACTCTTGAGCTCTACTCAAAAGATCTCATACTAATGGAGAGATATTTCTCTTAAACTCATGATCTTTTCTATATATTTTCAATATAAAACTTTATTTACAACTTTACAATTCCAACCCTTCTTTCCTCCGGTAATACATGTTACCATCATTTTTTTTTTCTTTTTTCATTTTAACTTTCTTTGTAGTTCTTCTCTCTCTCGTCTAGAAAAGGTAACTCGGCCAATATACTTCTTGTTATCTTATAGTTTAAAGTGGATAGCTAGATCTTGTAATTAGTTCGATTTAATATATATGGTTTCTTTATATTTCCAGTTTCTTCTTCTCTATATATTCTAGATCTTTTTGGCGTTTCAAGGAGGGGAAAACAAGCATCTTTCATGATTTCTTTTGAAGTCTTCAATTTGTCTGTTAGTTCTTTAGCAAGTTTTTTCGAAAAATTGTGCTGAAAAAAAAAACTTGATTTTTAGTTTACTTAGATATATATCTTGTTCAATTATAAGCTGGATTTTTCTGTCTATCATGAGGCTATGATCTCAATATGCAGCTTAAGCCTAAAAAGCTACAGTTTGATCATGTTCTATCAGAAACCCTAATTATTTGGTTAAGCATGGGGAGAGGAAAGATAGAGATCAAGCGAATCGAGAACAACATGAAAAGAATTCATTTACTAGCTAGCTTGCAGTACTGGTCTTTAATTTCCCTGCTTGCTAATTTTCTATTCTGGTGCACCCTATTGAAGTTTGTCTTCCTGTTCAAAGTCATATTGCTTGAGAATGGGAATATCTGCATGATGATTTCATTTACTTCAGAATCAAAATTTATGCATCATTTTCTTGCACTAGAAAAAGAATTCTCTGATAAAAGATCAATATATAGAGAGCTAAGAAGAAAAAAAAACACTATAGATTGTAATTCTATCTCAATCTAATTACTGTTCTATTCCTACTTGAACTCCTGATACTTATAGCATCAGATCAACAATAGATAAGTACAAGAAGGCATGTGCTAACACTTCAAACTCAAGCTGCACCATTGACACTAACTCACAGGCAAGTAACTATGATTCTCGATCGCCTTTTTCTTACGAAACAAAGGACTAAACTGAAGATCTCATGTGGAATTTTCTGTTGCAGCATTACTTTCAGCAAGAGTCTGCAAAGTTGCGCCATCAGATACAGATTCTGCAAAATTCAAACAAGTGAATTCTCCAACTTTGTGTGTTTTCCTCCTAATCACTAGGTCATTTAACTTGCAAAAGATAGAAAAATAAGGCCCTAAGTTGCTTGCAGGCACTTGATGGGTGAATCCTTGAGCTCACTCAGTGTAAAAGAGCTCAAACAACTGAAGAACAGACTTGAGAGAGGCATCACAAGGACCAGATCAATCTATTGTTTGGAAGGAAGATTTAGCAAATGTATAATAGATATCCTTGAGAGGATAGAATTCAGTCTAAATGTAATTTAACAGTTTCAATTATCCTTCTCAGCATGAGCTGTTGTTTGCAGAGATAGAGTACATGCAGCAGAAAAGGGTAAATTTCTCAAACATATTCATTAATCTTCCAAGAGTTGAATGTTAATCTTACTTTATTGTTAATTTTCCTTCTTTTACTCGAGTATACATATGCAGGAAGTAGAGCTTCAAAATCACAATGTCTACTTAAGAACAAAGGTAAACATCAAACAATTACATATAATAATTCAACTCTGAAAAGCTAAGCACTGTGCCACTCTCTCTTGTAACTTGATGATCTCCTTTGGAGCTCTCAGGTAGCAGACTGAGAGAGCACAAGAAGTTATCGCGTCGACCGGGCCTGAATTCGACACTCTTGTGACGGCTTATGACTCGAGGAACTACTACCATGTCAGCATGATGGAGGGGGTTGGTCATCAAGATCAAACAGCCCTCCAAATTGGCTATGTGATGAAGGATACTTCTGCTGCTGCAAAGGAGTTGATGTAGTAAAGCATGTTTGGTTTCTGAAAAACTATGTGTGATTCCTCAAGGCTGTATTTGTGAAACTGAAACCCTATATTTCAATTATTTAAAGTAAATAGGTGGTTTCTGCACTTATTTACATATCTAAGAATTAGATTATTGTGTTTAGAATTGAGTGGCTAGGGCTGTAAACAAGTCAAGTCGAATTAAGTTTGGGGTGTTCAAGCTTATTTGATAAGGTAATCGAGCCAAATCGAGCCAAGTCTAAAATGAACCAAGCTTTTAAAATGATTGTTCAAGCTTGACTTGGTTTATTTTTTATGAGCTTGAGCTTGTTTGAAGCTTGACTTGAGCTTGGTTTGTTTAGATGTAATCGAGCTTTCAATTCAAACTTGGCTTGAGTTTGATTCATTTAGATGTTATCGAGCTCTTAATTCAAGCTTGTTGATTGCTTTATTGGTTATTAAGCTTGATAATTCAAAATTAATTAATTATTTTTTTATTTATTTAGCAAGTTGATAAGAATTTTATTAATGAACATGGTTCGTGAACATTATTCACGAACGTTATCCACGAACATTAACGAGTTGAACACATATGAGTTCAAGCTTGTTTGTTTAATTAATATTGTGTATATTAAATGAACATAAACAAGCTCTTACCAAGTCTAACACCAAGTTTGTTCACAAACGTTTGGTTCATTTACAGCCGTAGCTATAGTTGCTACAACTGTGTAGCAACTATAGTTGCTACAACTGTGTAGCTGCTACAACTGTGTAGCTGCTACAACATGTGTAGCTGCTACAACTGTATATCTGCTATAACTGTGTAGCTGCTACAATTGTGTAGTTGTTACAATTGTGTAGCGAATTTTGAAAGTCATAACTTTTGACTCGGATATTAGAATGAGATGATCTTTTTTTTTAATCGAAGCTCGTTCAGAGATCTATAATCTAAAAAAAAAAGATCATCTCATTTTGATATTCGAGTCAAAAGTTATGACTTCGAAATGTTGCTACACAATTGCAGCAACTACACAATTGTAACAGCTACATAGTTGTAGCAGCTACACATGTTGTAGTAGCTACAGAGTGTAGGATTGAGTGCACGTGAGAGAGGGGGAACTACGTGTTTTAAAACTTTTTTTTCATTTTTAAAACTTGTTCGAAAAACCTGAGTACGCAGCGAAAGTAAG
>JBBUKS010491753.1:0-15253 GCA_038050645.1 Hedychium gardnerianum
CTGATAAACTAATCTAGTGTGCAGGATCTCAACTCTAAAAGCCCTAGTAGGTCTGGAGGACCCGATACTAGGCAAGGAAAGTTTTAGCAGATCGTGGAACTAGGCAAGTGGATTTTATAGGTCTAGAGGATCTGATATCGAATCAAGTGGAAGCCCTGGCAGGCCGATCTGATGCTGAGCAAAGCCCTAGTAGGTTTGAAGGACCCTATACTAGGCAAGGGAAGTCTCGGCAGATCGTGGAACCAAGCAGGAGGATTTGATAGGTCTGGAGGACCTAATATCAAGTCAAGTGGAAGACCTGGAAGATCGATTCGATGGTGAGCAAAGTCCAAACAGGTCTAAAGGACCCGATGTTTGGAAGGTGAGTTGAGGTAAGCAAACTAGAGTTAGTACAGTGAAGTCGTGTCCAGTATGGACAAATTTTAGGCGTTGATCCAACTGAAGAAACCAACAGAGGTTTTAAGTTGTGATCAAGATAGTCCGAACTATCATATTCATGCATACTTATATTGGTCTAACATCCATTTTGTAGGACTTCTATTATTATTACCTATGCTAACTCTGTTTTGTAAATGAAAATAAAAGTCTGATTTAAAGTGGGTTCGGTCGACTGAACAAGAGGTTCAATCGACCGATCAAGCCTATGTGGAGAATATTAAATTCAGTTCAGCAGAAATGAAATTTACTGGGATCAGTTGACCAATCAAATAAAGTAATAAATAGCTATCAGATCGAATCACACAGGAAAGGCAACTTTGGGATCGGTCAACTAATAAGCTTGATCAGTCGACTGATCAAGCATGATTTTCGAGATCGAATGGATCAGATTAGAGCAAAGAAGGAAGGGTGTGGGTTCAGTCGGCGGATAGGAGGATCAGTCGACCGAAAGGATCAATCGACTGATAGGTTTTTCAGTCGACGGATTGTAACCTATAAAAGAAGCCCTCAGGGTTCGAGCCAACAATAACTTTTCTCTGTGCTTCATTCTGTTCTGGCTACTGCTGTTTGTGCAAGATACTGCTACTTCATCGAGAAGCAATCCGATAACCTACGCCGAAGTTTAATCTCTTTTTTGTCAGTATATTAATTTTGTACTTGCATATTACTTGTAATTTGCATACTTGTACTATCTTGCTTCTTTAGAAGAACTATATTAGTGAATTAATCCATCGATACGATCCGAAGGATCGTGGGTTCTTGGAGTTGGAATCGGTTGGGCTCCGAACCAAGTAAAAAAGAATTGCGTATTCTTTTTATCATTTTTCGCTGCAACTTTGATTTACGAATAGAAGAAAAGATTTTCAAACAAGATTCACTCCCCCCCCCTTTCTCTCGTCTCTAACGATCCAATTTAGGAATACAATCAAAGTCCCACATTGAAAATACATGAAAAATATCATGGGTTTAATAGGGAAAGATATCTCCATTGGTATGAGGTCGTTTGGGTAGAGAGCCCAAGAACAAAACCATGAGGGCTTAGGCCCAAAGTGAACAATATCATACCATTGTGGAGATATGTAAATTTCTTCGGTCCCAACAATTGGTATCAGAGCCCGGACTGCAAGAAAGTCTAACCGCCGACTATGCACAAGAGCTATGGTCTAATCGAGCTATGTGAGTAGAATATTAACCTCAAACAAAGGAAGTGGGGGCTCCTGTGTCCGGATCAATGTTACGAAACTTCAAGTGCACAGTTATATCATCAGTAATATAAAAAATTATTGTATCCACAGGTACTGTTGATTAAGCACTAATGATTTCGCAAAATAAGTTATCTAGACAATCGGAGGTTGGTTGGAAGTCATGAACTAAAGTTGAGAAGAGAGAAAGAGTCTTGAGCGGGGAGATGAGAGAGAAGGTTGAGAGAGTTGAGAAGGTTTGTGTGAAGATGATTCTAGGATTTTGGTTTCATTATGATGCTAATTAATGTCCCTAATGTATATTCATCTCCTTATTTTCCATACTTACATTCTCGTAGGGATTTTAACAGATTTCCAAATGGAATACCATTAGAATGTTTTAGCAAGGAATAGCCCTTATGTCAAAGTCTTTTTACTCTAGGAAGTGGGTAAGTATCGATACCCTTTGTCACTAAGGGTATGTAAGTCTGATTGAATGGGTGTCCTCTGTCACTAAGGATCTCCCAGTTATCCAGCCTAATAGCAACCTCAACATAAAGGCAAATCCCTTACTTCTACATGCATGACTCACACACACATTTCGTCAAACATGTAGTAGGCATAATACACATAGAATAAGACATAAACACTTCATTAAACAAAAAAATGACATATAAATAGTTCATACATCAATCACACATCATAATTACTCCTTACAACCTAGAATAGGGGGAACTACTCCATTTCAAGGGAATACAACTGAAAGACAAAGAAAATAGCAAATTGTAACTTAATATATGAAAATGGAGAAAAGAGAATGCTTATCCATGAAGTCCGGTGTCATCGGAGGTGTTCCCTTGCTTCGGAGGTGGACGTACCATCGAGGAGAAGGAGATGAAAGCTCTAGGGTTTCCCCCTAAAGGGAGAACCCTTTCCCAAGGAGAGGGGATCAACCCCAAACCAAAGATTCTAAAGTAGGTGTTTTCTTGACCCTTTTATACCTGCTCAGAATTTCCAGATCTGCCCCCTTTCTTTGGCTTCAAAAAACTCAGTTTTTCACACCTTAAACCACTTAATATCAGGTTGGGCTCTGAATAAAAGATGTAGATCTTGAGGTTATCTACATTTTGAAAGTTGAATTAGCAAAAAATCCAATCAAGTACAAAGTTATCCATTTTACTTTTGGTATGTAGGCTATTTAGAATTCGACACGGTCGTGCCTAAAAGACACGGTCCTGCCATGGGAAAGTTCTAGAAGTGAGGCACGACCATACCTTTAATCATGGCTAGATGGTGGATTCTTCTATTTTACTCTGAATCAAAGTTGTATAGATCCAAGTTATCTACATTTTGGAAGTTGATTCAGCCCAAAACTCTAATCGAGCACAAAGTTATGGTTGTTTTACTTTTAGTCTACATGTTGGGTGGAGGAAGCGACACGGTCGTGCCTAGGAGGTACAGTTGTGCCTTTTTGCATAGCTAGACTTTATTTTCTCAGCTTTAATCCTGAAGAAAAGTTGTAGGCCTTGAAGTTATCTTCGTTTCGGTGGGTGGAACGGTCGGTGGCTCCAACTATGTGAAAAGTTATGGCCATTCTACTTTTCGTCTATAGGCTGCTCCAAATCCAATTTAGCTCCAAATATACTTCAAATCACATCCTATCAATGAAAACACTCAAAGAGCAATTCTCCAAACTAAAAGAGTAGAAGTATGCCATAATAATAAAATAGGATGCAATATGTGTAAATTATGCTCATGAAATATAAGTAGATGTGCTTCAAACAATGCATAAAAATATATATAATCTACACACATCAGTCAGCTAGACCAGATACTAGGCAATGGAGGTCTTGGCAGATCAAGGACACCAGGCATGAAAGTCTAGATGGGTTAGTGGAATAGACATCTAGCAGGATGAACTTGATGAGTCAGCAAGAACCAGATATTAGGTTAGAAGAAAGTCCTGGGAGTTAAGGATCAAATGTTGAGTAGAGAAAGTCCAAACTGGTATAGAGGACCAAATGTTTGGCGGGTAAGTTGAGGTAAGCTCTTAGAGGGGAGTGATTCTTCTGTAAAGAAGAACAGTTAGGTAGTGTCCTAGTTGGGACAAACCTTAGGCGATGATCCAACTAAAGATACCAATGAAGGGTTCTAAGTCGAGATCAGACAGTCCTGACTGTCAAGATTGATTCATGCATAATCATATGTTTCTAACTTTGTGGTGAAGGAAACTAGGCTTTTGGGGTAACCAATAAAGATTTTTGAGTCGACCTAAAAAGTTTTTCAGTTGACCTAAAAACTCAAATAACTCAGAGATAAGATCGACCAAGATTCCAAAAGGAAATTGAGGTCCAATCGACTCGTAAGGAGGATTAATCTACCGAACCATATTTGGAAAGAGATTACAGATGTGATCGAATTGGCGTAGTCCAATCAACTGAAAAACTCAGATTTCGTGAGATCGATCAGATCGAATTAGAACAAGGAATGAATGAAGCTGGAGTAGTCGCCTGATAGAGGATCAGTTGACTGATACCATTCAATCGACTGATCAATTTCCAGTCGACTGATCGAGGCCAATAAAAGAAGCCTCAAGATCTGAGGCTCTGGATCTCAATCAATTCTCTATGACTCATTCTTCTCCTGTTGCTCAGATTGTACAAGTTTTTCTACTATGACGCCGAGAGGCTCTCCGACAATCGATGCTTAATCTTCTAATTACGAGTAGTGTTGCATTCATTTAAGGAGATAGTAAAAGTTTGTTTCTTCTCCGAAAATTTTTGGAGCGACGATCTTTAGTGATTGTCCACTCGAAAGCGGTCAAGGATCGCAAGCCTTGAAGTAGTAGTCACTAGACTACGAACCAAATAAAAATCGAACGTGTAGAGGTTCAGAAGGATGTGAGGAGTGTCTTGATGTGTGTTTCATGCATAATTTTTGGTATTGTACGTACATGTATTTTATTTCATCACACGAGCCTATTTTGCATACGTTCATCTCTTTTGCATTGTTTTCACTTTTTTAGTTTAGAGAACTACTCTTTCTGCTTTTTGATTGATAGGATGCGAATTCAGAGTTTAATTGGAGTTAAAAAGCCTTGGAACGAGAGTCCATAGCAAGGAACATACTCTGGCCATGTCCCATGACACGGGTGTGTACCTTCAGCCAAAGTTAGACGTGAAATGGAGTAGCCACGGAGACCACAACCTCTGACACAGGCTGGTCGTGCCCTCTCCTACCAAAGAGCTCCTTTGGTTAGCCGCCTACATGCCCAAGTTGTTCCCACAAACACGGTCATGTTTGCCACCCCAGCGCTTGACATGCCTAGGTCGTGCCAACTAGCATGACAATGTTATGTCGCCGAGCCCTGATAGTTTTGTAAAGCCACGACAAATTTGGAATACTTTGGAGGCCTTGGAGGCTATAAAAGGACCAAGGGGGACATTTATTGGGGGCATCAAGGGATCAAACGCTTCTCTCCTCCCTAAGGAGGAGGTGTTTCCTCGTAGCATGGAACCCTAGGAGATCTGTTTTCAAGGAGCCATCGGAGTTTCCGTCCACTATAGAGCTTGAAGTTCTTTTGAAGACATCGATGCATACACGACTAGGCATTCTCTTCTCCTTTTCTCTTTGATTTTGAGTTGTAGAGTGTCTTCTTTCTCGTCTTTTAGTTGTGACTCCATCTCTATAAAGTAATTCTCTTAATTCTAGGATAAGGGAGTAGCCTAATGTATTGTCGACGCTATTTTTATATCTATTCATCTTTCTTTATTGCATGGTGTGTTAATTCATGATCCGACCTTATTGTCCATACATGATTTTGACATTAACCATGCATATTCATATCTCACGGGACGCGGGGAAGGATCGAAAGGTGAACCCAACTCTTTGACTCATAAGGATCGAGACTTGAAGAGTTGTTCACGAAAGTAGTTCAGAACCTCACGAGGCCACCACTGGCTATCACAAAATTTAATGGGTTTGCCCTGATTCATTATCACGAAGTAGGAAATAATACCTAGAGGACCGTGGGGCATCGTGACAAGAGCCTCATTAAGAATGTGGTCACTTTAGTAAGACTACCTTGAAAGTAGGCGTCGCGTTTGGGTACACACATTGATATAATTCCAAAAGTCTATATTGGTTATCTCGAGATAGACCACCTTAATGTTTGTCAACACTAAGGTAAAAAAGTGAATAGTATTTAGGGTGTCAACAGTTATCGTGGCGAAACCAAAATCCTAAAATCACTCCCCATAACTGATTTTCTTCTAAGACTCCTCGTGTTTTCTTAACTCATTTTCTTTCTCTCATGATTTTCATGATTTTTGATTGTTTAGATAACCTGTTTCGTGATTCTAACTGGTATTTGATTTATAGTTCCTATGAAACCAAAATCCTAGAATTGCTCCCCATAATTGATTTTCTAGCGTTTTACTCGTTTTCTTTCTCTCACGATTTTCATAATTTTTGATTGTCTAGATAACCTTCTTTGTGATGTTGACTGGTATTTGATTTACAGTTCCTATGAAATCAATATTTTATTACTTGATGATAGTTGTGCACTTAAGATTTTCATCCATCAAGTTTTGGCGTCATTGATGGGACTGTTCAAATCGATATTAGTTCGATTGTGATTTGGTTAATCTTGATTTTTTTCCTTATTTGCTATTTTTTTCTCTCTTCTTGCCTTTTATTTTATCCTCTCTCTTTCGAAAAAAAAAAGATTTTCTCTTTATTTTCTTTTTCCTTTCTTTTTCGTTTTCGCAACTAATCCTTCTATTTCCTTTTTCTTCTTATTGCTATTTCTTTTTCTTTCTTTTTTCCTTTTTGACCTTTTGCCACCATCTTTTGATTTTTATTTTTATTTTTCAAGTGAATAAATCTCTGGTATGAAAAGATGGATAATCTAACTTAAAGATGCTGTGAATTTTTCTAACTATTATTGTAAGATTTGTAGTGTGACATGTCATGCAGTCGATAATTGTTCGATACTATTTGACCCTTCACATGGAGTATAAGGAGAAAAATGAGGTGTCCTCCCCAACTACAATCAGTGGCCACTAGATGATCCATATTTGTACACTTATAACCCTAGTTAGAGAAACCTTCAAAAAAATTCTTACAAGTACAATCATTATCAAGTTGGGGAAGACAACTTCGAACCATCACCAAAATACCATCAGGCACAAAAATTCAACTTTAAAACTCTTCTACAAAACTTCATCTCAACTTAGACTGAATAGAACAAAGAGCTCTCTAAATCCTCTATTAATGTTTATTGTGACTTTTATGGTGAAACATAACATGCCTCTGTTGATTGCCCAATAATGGAGGAGATGGATTAAATAACAACTGACTTTGATGTCTTATTTAATCAATTTATATTGGAAGCTCAATTATCACATGATGATAGTTCTTCTCCAAGGCCTCCAGACAAATTCTCAGTTTTGGAGGAACATAAGGTGAACGAGGAGGATGAAGATGATACAAAAATTGAAGAGGATGAAACTACTCTTGAATTTGAGACTTTGACAGAGGAGTGTGGTTATGTAATTCAATTACTCAAGGATCCAAAAGAGCCTTCCTTAGTCACCGCTGAAGCCATAATCAAAATTATGAATCACAAAATCCCTTTGGCGATTGGTGAAGGTAAAATTTTATTTGATCTATCTAAGACTACTAATCAAACTTTTATTGAGCATGTTTGTTGTAGGGCAAAAAGTTCATAGCAGGTGGCGATAGAAGAATCCCATGGATGTCCCACTGGAGAGCCTTTGCAGATGAGCGTATTCGAAAGGGACTGAGAGTCGGAGCAAGCAAGTACCTTGTTCTTCCATAAGCAAGGTTTAAGACATATGGCGAGCTTGTGAAATGGAGCATATTGAATCAAGGGCTAAGAGTCATTAGCATGAGAGTTCACAAGTACTTTGAACCGGCTCGAGCAAGATTTAAAGGAAACTCTCTTAAGGAGCCCATTGAAAGAAGAGGGAGGCGTAACTTCCTCAAGCCACGGACTTGCGATTAGAACTAACAGGGATCGAGCTAATGATCGAAAACAAGTACTTCTTAGGAGGCAACCCAAGTTTCTTTCTTCCTTTTCATTTAAGTTTTTCTTTTGCTTCATAATTTTAATTTCTTGTTTTGTTCATTTTCAAGGTCGGAGGGATCTATGAGCCGGCCATGGCAACCACCACGAGTGTGGGGAGCAACACGAGCAGTCTGTGTTGAGATTATGGCTGCAAAAAATATCAAAACAACAATCAACACAGGCTGGTTTGTCGCTTGTTGGACATTAGCACTGGAATGAACAACATGAAACACTGTCGTGTTGCTTTTCAGACCAAATTTCAAACAATCATAACTTTTGATCTAGAATGAACCACGGGGCATACAACTAGTCAAATCGAAGTTCTTACAAAGATCTACAGTTAGATACTAGATTCAACCTATAATGACCCAGTTTTAGATCTAAAAATGTCATTTAATGATTTTTGGAGTCTCATACTTTGTAATTGAGGAGTCGTGTTCAAGCAACCACATAGGAAAGGCTCATTCTCACGCAACACACGACAAGGGTAACAATTCTAATCCCTTTGGCATTATTTTTTTGGGGATTACTAATCATAATATGATATACTTGCTATGAGAAAAATTATCAATACTCGATGTTTAGATGATCATGTTTTGACTAGTTTTGGCCTTAGGGATAATATTGATTGGATGATTAATCGATTAGGACGGAATGGATCGATGAGTATGAAGTATTCTACCATCTTAGGATTACCCTTGAATTTTTTGAGTTTGGTAAAGGTTAATATTTTACATGGTGAAGGATGCCAAGAATGTCGAATTGTTTTTCGATTATTTAACAATGATCATCATATGACCTCAGAAGAATTTGATTTGATTTCAAATTACCTTATGGTGAGGAAAGGAGATGTTGGTGCAATCGTCCTCGGATCAAGGTTGACCAAGTTGACTAAGCTCGGATTGACTCGAGCTTAAGTTTCAATATTTGACAATATGTGAGAGAGAAGTCAAGTAGGTCAAGGGAGGACCAGATACTTGACTAGGAAAGTCCTAACTAGAGGTTAGGCAACGGAAAGCCCTAACTGGAGATTAGATAAGGGAAAATCCTAACTGAGGTTAGGCAAGGGAAAGTCCTAACTGAGGTTAGGCAAGAAAAAGTCATAACGGGGCTAAGCAATGGAAAAGTCTAAGTGGGTTATGGAAAACTAGACACTAGGTGTTGGAAGTCCAATGGAAAGTTGGCAAAGGAAAAGTTCAAGTGGGTCAAGGAGGACCAAACATTTGGCATGAGTGAAGAAGTCCTGACAGGTCAAGGTTAACCAGATACTAGGCAATGAGAAAGTCCCAATAGGTCAATGTTGACTAGATATTGGGCAACGAGAAGTCCTAACAGGTCACGAGTGACTAAATATTGGGCAATGGAAGTCCTGGTAGGTTGAGGTCAACTAGATTCAAGGTAAGATGTGATTTCAACCTTGGAAAGGCTGAAATTAGGGTTAGTAATTGATTGCTAGAAACTAGAATCAATTGACAAACTTTCGGGTTATGCTGCTAGGATTAATTATCTTAATCGATTGAGCACCACTAATCGGTAGTTATTACCAATCGATTGGGAGGCTGCTTTTTTTTTTTGCAAAACACAGTAGGTTACTAAATCGATTGAGGCAATCGATTGGGTGCTTTTTTGTGAGAGCACAGAAGATGCTAAAATCGATTGGGCAATCGATTGAGACTAAGCCAATCGATCAAGCTAATCGATTCGAGGTATTTTCGCAAGAGAACAAAAAGCCTCAGAATCGATTGGGGCAATCAATTAGAGGCTAACCAACGATTGGCATGACTCATCAATCGATTAATTAGGCAAAAAAAATCGTTATGCAAGTTTAAACGGTCTGATCCTACATGACAATCGATTGGGGGTAAGGCCAATCGATTGAGTTTTCCATCTTAAAAGGAACCCTAGAAAAGAGGGTCTCACAAAGATTTGAAAGAGTCGGTTCTTGAGAAGTTAGAAGTGAAGTGTTGCTACATTTTCAATCGATCAAGAGACATTTCCAAGCAACAAGAGATCAAGCAAGCAAAGTTATTCATTGTAAAATCATTTTCGATTGTATTTGCTTGTATATTTTGTATTTCTTATTGTATTCTCGTGTTCGAGTTTGTACGAGACTTCTCCACCTCTGGAAAGTTTTCGAGAAGGAGACATTTATAGTGGAGCTATGAGTGTGAGGAGTGGACCCTTAGATTAGTCACCTCAAGGAGGTGGATACCAAATAAAATTCGAATGTTAGCCTTGTGGAGTCTTCACTTCAAGTTACCGTTGTCATTCAAGTTCAGAGAAGCAAAGTGAGCTATTCACCCCCACCCCCACCCCCTCACCCCCCTCTAGCTCCTACCAATCCTAGCAAGTGGCATCAGAGTGAGGTTGCTCTTCACCAAACTAATTGTCGGAAGGAGAAAAGAGCTAGAGGAAGAAGAAGAGCCCTAAATTTTCAACAAATCAAGGACTTATCATCAAAGGGGCTCAACTTCAAAATGGAACCTCGAGAGGGATTTGGATATGATATCCGAGCACCTCCACCTTTCAGATTGGGAGGATTCGAACAATGGAAGGCTAGGGTTGAGAATTTCCTCATGATGAATATAGAGCAATGGTTTGCTCTAATGGAAGGATTTGAAGCCCCAATGGATAGCAATGAAAAATTCCTCAAAAAGAAGAAGTGGACCGACAAGCAACTCAAAAAATCCGAGACAAATGACAAGATAACCAAAATTTTGGTTAGCTTGATTCCTAAAAACATCTTGTGTAAATTGGGGAATTACAAGAGTGCAAATGAGTTATGAAGTAAGTTGGTCAAGCTCCATGAAGACTCCTTCTCAATGCCAAGTAAAGAAAAATTTAAAGAGGGAGACTCTTTTGATCAAGAACATGAGGATTCGGAGGTTGAGAGTGCTCAACATCCGAAGAGGAAATTAAAGAATTATCCACCTCAAGGATTGAGGGGGAGAGATCATTGACATTGGATGGAGAAGAGGTCTCTACATCCAGGTCGAATGAAGAAGAATGTGTCTCCTCTACGAGCAAAGGTATAACCATTTCAATTGTTAAAAATAAAAATTATATTATATACTTTGAGTGTAAGAAGAAGGGATATTATAAGAGCAAGTGTCCTAAATTGACGAAGAAGAAGACACAAGTACCACCCAAGATGAAAGAGAAGCCAAAGGAGGCCGAACCCTTAATACGAAAGGCAAGGAGCACATTAGGTGCTTCACATTCAACCAAAAGGGGCATTATCGGAATTAATGTCCAAAGGGGAAGCACCAAAATAAGAACAAGGGAGGAAGCTCAAATCAAGGGGGAGTTTCTAAAAGCAAAACTAAAGTACCATTAGTTAATGATATTTCTTCACATCATGATAAAATGCATGCTAAACCTAAATATTATTATTTTAATGCCTATTATCATGAAAATAATAAGCATGATGATTCTAAGGACAAATTTGTATCATATCATGCTAGAACAACTTTACCTAAGGATAGGAAAGTAGAAAATAATTTAGGCAAGAACCCTAAGAAATTTTGATATATGGCTAAAAAGAGGAATGTTCAAGGCAATCATGGAAAATCAAAATTTGAGGATTGAAAATCAAGTCTTGAGGTCAAGACTTAACAAGCTAGAGAAGACCTTTAGCAAGATGGAAAATATATTTAAAAGGTCAAAGAAACAAGATTTAGGCTTAAATAGACAAGAGTCATCTAAGGACAAGAAAAGTTTGGGATACAAACCTAAGTCCAAGGAAAGCATGACTTCATATCATAAAGTTTCATGTAGTTATGAAACTAACCCTAGGTCTAGAAGTCAAGTCAAGGTTACAAGGAAAGTTATCCCTAGACTTGATCTTGAGGAGACTAATATGACTAAGACTTATAAGAAGCCTAGGAAAGTTATTAAGAATGTATCTAGGGAAGTTATCCCTAGTGAGTACTTAGTACACCCAAGGAGTATCAATAGGTTTTGGGTTCCTAAGAGTATGTTCTCTACACCCTAGATGGGTATAGGGTATGTCAACCTTAATTAGAAGGGTAGCTAACCAAACCATGGTAAAGTTGGCATTTTGGGGCATTTTCAAGGTGTTGTAACACTTTGAAAATAAGAAGTTGACTTTTACTCTTGAAAATTAAAGTGTGCCAATAAAATTTGAGATATTGTGATTAATCAAATTGACACAAATATGATAGAAGTCAAGAGTGTGCCAAGTTGGGATTTTGGTACATTCTAGGGAGTTAGGGCCGATTATATCAAATTTAGGCTTTGACATAATGATTAATTGAAACTTAAATAGAAAATTTAGGTATTTTCATTGTACCATAATTATCATACTTTGTGTGCCCTATCATATTCCATGTCATCATATCATGCAACCATCTTGCCATGAAAAAGACACATGTCATACATACATCATTTAAGTCAAGATATGATAGATTTCTTTTTGGAAATTATGCATTTGATATATAACATAATCATTTACATGCATAAATTTTTAATTCCTTAAAATTAAGGACAATGACATTAGGTGACATCTGATGTCCGTAGATTATATATGTTTTTAGGCATTGTTTGTTGCACATCTACTTGCATTTCACTGAGTATGATCTATATTATCGCACCCTATTTTATTATATTATTATATTTTTACTCCTTTGATTTGAAGATATGCTCTCTTCGTATTTTGATTGACAGGACGCAATTTGGAGCGAAAATGGTGCAAAATGGATATTGGAGCAAGCCTAGAGGGAAATTAGCTAAGCATGATCGTGCCTCACAAGCACGACTATGCCTCATCAAGCCAAACAAGGTTGTGCCTCAAAGGCATGACTGTGTTTCTTTAGCTGATCCCTCCATCAAGTCCCATGACATGGTCATGCTTCCCAGGCATGGCCATGACATTTTAGAAGGAGCTTCCAACAATTACAGCAAGAGACATGGCCCGACCGTGCCTCCCAGGCATAACCGTGTCTTCTCAAGTCGTGTCTCCTTAAAATCCAGTAGCCCCCACAGCTAGGCCATGCCCAAAGGCACGACCATGCTTTTCTTTCAGCCGTGCCCCTCAGCAAATCTAATAGTCGCCACATTCAAGCGTTGCCCAAGGGGCACGACCGTGTCTTTTTCTTATGGTTTCTCATTGCACGGTCGTGCCTCATAGGCACGGCTGTGTCACATCACGCCTTGGCCATGTAGGGGCATCTATTTAAGGGGAATGAGATCCCCTTTTCAAGGGGAGGAGAAGTTCCCCTTCAAGGGAACATACTAGGTCCATTTTTGCATCGATTTCAATGATCCGTCCACCTCTAGAGCTTGGATTTCTTCCAAAGACAATGACATCATCTCCATAAGCATTTCTTCTTCTCCATTCTCATTTGGATTGTAAGAATATTTTTCTCCTTGTCTTTGGGTTGTAATTTTCTTATTATGGAGTAGATCTCCCAGATTCTAGGATGTAGGAAATAGTTTTGATGTAATGTTTATGTATAAACTATGGATTTGCCAATTTCCTTGTTCAATGACATGTTTATGACTTGTTCCATGTGTGTGATGTCTTATTTGTGTTTGATTAAATATGTGTGTGAAATGTATGCATATGGATGTGAAGAATTGGTCACTATATAGAGGAGAGACTTTAGATTGTATGACGGAGGAGCCCTTAGTGACAGAGCGTTACCTTAATCGAACTTTCTAGAGTCATCACCTCGAAATGATGGTCAATTCTCCACAAGAGATTAGCTAATTAGAGTTTAATAGATTTTTACCAATTCAATATTATGAAATGACTTTTATAATTTAGACTGTATGACCGGGGAGCTCTTAGTAACAGAGGGTTATCTTTAATTGAACTTTCTATGTTACCTTTTCTACTTAGTGGCATTGGAAGGAAAATGGTGTAAGCACTCCAGTGTAACCTTCATGGGTTCATACCGGTAATTTGGTTAGAATCCCTTCAAGAGCATAAACATGGAGGGTAATATAATAAACAATCCATAGAACATCAACTAGCATCATAATGAAATCGAAATCATAGGATCGCCTTCCCAAACCAATTATTCTCTTAGCGACTATTCATTCTCACTGGACCTTTCTCTCTCTCACTCTCTCAATCTCTAGTTCTCAAGCTTTCACAACCTTTGATTGTTTAGATAACTTGTTTTGTGGACTTAGCTAGTGCTTAATCAACAGTCCTTGTGAATCAATTTCTTTATTACTTGATGACTTTAGTGTGTACTTGCGGTGAGACAAGTTTTTGGCGTCATTGCCGGGGACTATTTTAGATTAACATTAGTTGATAAGTAATTTAGTTACTCTAGATGCTTTTCATTTTATTGATAAATTTCTGCATTTTCTTATTTTGTGAATTGCTTTGTAATTTACTTTGCTTTCTTCAACTCTACATTTACTTTTGTGTAAATAATTCTGATCTAAAACTTTGACTTGAAGGATTTGGATTTGTTCTTTTGTATGCGAAGAGCTAATATTGTAGGAGATCTTTTGCCTGTCGATCCTGAGATTGACAGAATATTAAGAAAAAAGAAGAAATCTACAAAGACAGTTAGAAGAAGATCAATTCAGTCCACCATGGCAAACAAATCGTTGAAAGATTACGCAACACCTTATGCAAGGGGCCTAAGGTTAGCATCACCAGACCTTCTATTGAGACCAACAATTTTGAGATCAAACCCACTGTCATTTCTATGGTTCAACAAAATCAATATGGGGGAGGGCCTACTAAGGACCCAAATCAACACTTAGAAACTTTCTATGAAATTTGTGGGACCATGAAGATAAATGGAGTTTCAGCGGAAGTCATCAGATTATTGCTATTTGGTTTTTCATTGAGGGACAGAGTTAAAGCTTGGCTCAACTCTTTGCCTGCCAACAGTATTACAACATAAGAGCAATGCGAACAAATTTTCTTGGAGAAGTTCTATCCTCCAAGTAAGACTGCACACATAAGAAATCTCATTGCGAGTTTCATGCAAAAAGACGAAGAATCTCTTTATAAAGCTTTGAATAGATTCAAAGGACTTATTCGACAATGCCCCTACCATGGATTGGAGAAATGGCTAGTCATCCACACATTTTATAATGAAATCAATCATCAAACAAAGGTGTCTTTGGATTCCGCAGCTGGCGGAGCTCTAATGAACAAGGGCCTTAATGAAGCTGATGAAATTATTGAAAGTGTGACACTAAACCATCATCAATGGGCATCGGAGAGAAGCAACCAAATCAAAATTTTTGAGAAATATGATGAGAATACATTGGACCTAATTTATGCAAAGATAGATGCTCTGACAAAAAGATTTAACTCAATGAACGTGAATCTAGTAAATGCGGTTAGCACAAATTATGAAATTTGAGGTGACACAGAACATACGAAGGAAGCTTGCCAAATAGGAGCTATTACTACACAATTGGCTCAAATTGAACAAGTGGATGCTATTGGCAAATTCAACCCATGACCCAATAATCCATACTCGGGAACCTACAACCCAAATGGAGGAATCACCCAAACTTCTCCTACCGCAACAACCAAGAGCAAATG
>JBBUKS010491762.1:0-15251 GCA_038050645.1 Hedychium gardnerianum
GGACGTATTTAATATTTTAAAATATTAATCAGAAGATATTTCAAAATTTAAATTACCTAAAAAGTATATTTATTTATCTATTTAACTTTTTAATCAAATTTATTTTTTCTTACAATTTTTCACTTCTACCTATAACAACCAATATTGATTTTTTACATATTAATTAAACCAACATCATTATACTATGATGTAGTGTTTGGTGGGCCTTTAAAGACCAGCATTACAACACTAAGGTTTTGGTGATGATCTTTACCAACACCAATCAATACCTAAAGACCAATATTAAGATGATACTAATCTATCAAAATTTATTGATGGACTTAAATAATTTTAATTGGATTTATTTCAATTCTTATATATTTTTATAATTATTTGGAGTCCAAATATATTTTTATTTATTATTATTTTAAAAAAATATATAATTTAACATACCAATTATATTATGGTACTAGTCTTTAGAGACCAACACAGGGCCTTGGTATTGTGATGTTAGTAAAGACAAGCACCAAGGTATATAGTTAGTGTGTTAATTGTATATTTTTTAAAAAATAATAATAAATAAGAGTATATTTGGACTCCACATAATTATAGAAATTTATAGGAATTAAAATGGATCCAATCAGAGTTGTTTAGGTCCGTCAATGAGTTTCAGTTTGTCCTCACGGGATGAGCTGATGGTTAGTGCATGGGGCGTTATCACCATAAGGTCTGAGGGTCAAATCTTGGCTAGTAGTCAGGTTCCTATTCTTTTTCATGCACTGGTCATTGTCCGAACTAGTAAACCAACCCTCGTAATTTACCTCCTCCGTGTTAGTCTTAGGACGAGCTGGCAGGGTTGCTGGGGGCGAGTGTTTCGCCTTTTTGCCACCATCAATGAATTTCGATCAAAATTTATTGATGGATCTAGAGAGCTTTAATTGAATCTATTCTAATTCTTATAGATTTCTAAAATTCTCTGGAGTTTAAATATGTCCTTATTTATTATTATTTTTTTAAAAAATACATAATTTGATATACTAATTATGTTATGGTATTGATTTTTAGAGATCAATACCACCAGCATCACCTTAGTGTTGGTATTTAAAGACCAACACCAAGATAATACTAGTCTTTATAAACCAGTATTATTATACTGATTTTTAAAATCAACATCACAATAATTGTTACATGTAGAAAAAATATATGTAAATGAGAGAGATAAGAGAAGAAAAAAACCAACTTTGTCAAAAGAATAAAATGAAAAAAAAGATACACCTTTTGAGCAATCTAAATTTTAAGGACGTCTTTTGATAAATATAAAATATCAGGTATGCCCTTTAGGAAATTATTGAATAATACAAGTA
Source organism: Hedychium gardnerianum (assembly GCA_038050645.1). Taxonomy (NCBI): domain Eukaryota; kingdom Viridiplantae; phylum Streptophyta; class Magnoliopsida; order Zingiberales; family Zingiberaceae; genus Hedychium; species Hedychium gardnerianum. Next base: position 1,344 of record JBBUKS010491762.1, read on the forward strand.
GATTTTATGCCTCGGGTAATGATTAAATCTTTTAATGAATATTTAAGTGATTTAAGGTTTAAATTTCAATTATGATATATTATAGATATTTTTTTATTGAGAAACGGATTTAAAAATATTAATTATTTGGATGACTTTTTAATTTTTTTAATAGTGGTAAAAAGATGATATATTCATCTTCAATATTTTTGTCAGTTCGTCTCAAAATTAATATGTAAAAAATAAACTATAAAAATTAATTTATTAGTTTGGACAATAACGCGATCAATTTCTCTTAATAATCGATGTGAAATTCGTATGAGATCGAATTAATCGGCAAAATTATCTCATATTTTATTTATATGATCTTGGTCAAACAGACAAAAAAAACACGAACAATTGATTTAAATCGATATAAAGTAAACCAGCGCTATGAAATGAAGATCCCTACTCAGTGACAATGATCGAGATGCCAATCGCGATCAACGGCAACAACAATCCACATAAATCCAGCGACGAGATGTGCCGTTCCTCCGTTTGCAGTGTCTCGGGGATCAAGTAATTAAGTGGAAAGGTTGTTGAACTCGTCGCATCGCCGGCGGACCTCTCCCTTGTGGCCGGCCTTCACCCCGAACACGCTGAGCTTCTCCATGGCGTGGGCGAAGTCAGCGAAGAAGGCCGTCTGGTTGGCGGCGTAGAGCTGCACGTAGGGTTGGGTACGTGGGTCGGCCGCCAGGGCGTAGTCGGAAGCGAGCAGCCCCAGCCCCCGGAGCAGGTTCTGGTAGTAGATGTTGTCGAACTTTCCCGGCGTCATGACGTCGTTGAAGGCCGCGATTGTCGGGTCGTTGCGGTAGTTGGTGCACGCCTTCTGCAGCGCCGCCGCGAAATGAGGGTTCATCGATGGGTCGTACCCCGCCTGGCCGCCCCCGCCGTACCCGTAGATCCGCGTCGAAAACTCGGAACAATGGGAGAAGCCCACAGTATGGGCGCCGGAGAGCGCTACCAGCTCTCGTACGGAGAAGCCTTTTTGGGCGAAGTTGGCAATGAGCTGGTCCACAGTCATGTTGGTGTGCGGGAGATTTCCGGCGACAGAGGCTGCGGTGGAGGCGAGCGCGTCCTTGCGACCGAGGCGGACGCGGTAAAAGGGGCCGCCGAGCATGGAGACGAGGTCGCGGGTGGCGAGAGCCAGGACGTCGGAGCAGGAGACGACGCCGGGGCACTCCAGCTCGAGAGCGGTCTTAGCGCGGATGACAGCATCGAAGCCGTCGCCGGGGAGGGAGACGTTCTCGTCCGCGTCGCGCTCGGCGCGGTTGAAGGCGTTGGTGGAGACGAGGACGGAGGCGTCGCATCCTCCGACAAAGCAGTCGTGGAAGAAGAGGCGGAGGGTGCCGGCTGCGGTTGTGGGAGTGGTGATCTGCTTGTTGGTCACCACGTCCGATACAATCTGCTGCACCTTGGGGCACGTGTTCTGGTAGTATTTGGGGGACAATTTGGCTTCCGCCTGATCCGGAAGGAGCAGGAGGAGGAGGAGGATCAAGGCCGTGGCCATGAAGGCGGTGGGCGCTGTCGTCGGCAGAAGTGGACGGTGCGTCGCCATGGGTGGACTAATTTTTTCGCCTAACTATATATCGATCGAAGAGTGGACGGAGAATTTAGATAATATAATGAACAAATGAATTGCTGCTTCCTCTTCTCCGACGAAGAGGAAGCCGAGGAAGAGAAAAGAGGAGAGGAATGGAGGATGGAAGAGACAAAGGAGAGGAGAAATGGTAAGGAAAGGAGAGGGAGAGGCGGAGCGCGGTTTGAGGAAGAAGACTCAACTATTGGATAGGGGGGATTCGAATTAAAAAAAAGCAAAAAATAACCTGCCGGTTCAATTAAATCGGTTCGGTCGACATGTGGTTCACTGCTTCACCACCCGGTTAACGGGTTGTTCCTTGTCGAAACGAACACTTGACTGGATCCGGTGTAGGACACCGATCCGAGCCCTCATCCATCGCTGCCTCTCCCGCTGCTACTGCAGAGACGATTACGGATTCCTACTAGTTCGACGGCGCCGGCGCCGGCCTTCTTTAGCCCTAGCGAAGCTCACCGCATACTGGAAGCGAACCTTCGCTGAGCTCATTGATGGAGACTCACGCCCTTGCCTCCCCCTATTCTCTCAGATCCGCCGCCCGCGCCTCCTCCTCCGTATCACTCCCCTCCACGCATGGACTACTCTGCAAACAGCGCCACGGACTGGGTTTCCTCTTATATTCCTTCCGTGACTCGTGTCTACCGGCCAACCGTAGAGCTGGATCGTCGGTGGCTTTCGTCCCCAGGGCCGCCGCCGAGGTGCGCGATGGAAGGCCGAGCCTAGGTGGCGGGGAAGGAGGACGAGGAAGAGGAGGGAAGAGAGTTTTAAGACAGTCTCAGGTACATACGACCAGCCCATCCTTGCCCGTGAAAGAAATTGCTTCATTTGCTGTGCCGGCTGGAGCGTTGCTTGCTGTCAGTTTTGGTATGTGGATTGTTTTCCCGATTCAAGAGATTGGATTACAAACAGACTTTAGGTTCTACATAAATGACTTGTTTCTCTTTATTGATTTCTTCAACTTTGTGGAACATTGATTGATCTACGGGTCTCAGGTTTTTGCATGTAAATTGAACCATGCCAAGGCATGTGGTTTTAAAACCTAGTTCTTATTTTCTTCCTCTGGACAAAATCTAGGATTGCAAGTTGAACTTGATGCGGTAAACAAATATATGCATAAATTTATTAAATACACATAATTTTCTGCGGAGGTGCATGGAAGCAAAACATTTTGAGGCCTCTAAGTGGGTTTAGAACCTAAGAATATTTATATGTTTGGTCCTCATCTTGTTTAAAACCTTCATCATGCTACACTTTATGAGACATTCAAAGGTACTGCTTACATTTGGCTTAAATAGTGTGCATCTTGTAATGTTCTATCTGGTATGATGGTCCATGACGTCCTACATTGAGAAAGCCACATCGAGAAGACAAATCTATTGACTTACTCTACAAGCCTTTGTTGTTATTGCTAGTCTTTTGACATCCTTTACTATTCATCCTCTTGGTTCATCTTCAAGTCAGATGTATATGAATGCTTCCTCTGTGATGCCAAAAATTGACTATCTTGGTAATCATGCTAAAAGAATTTAGCTCTGCTGAACTCCATTTTGCTTCATCATGCTTTAGTTATTTGGATGGCACCGCTAATTTACTCCTTCAGCACACAGTTTTATGGAAGGTGGCTGGAAAACTAATCATGCCAAAACCAAAGGGCTCAACATCTGAGATTAAAAAATCTCCATCGCTTGGACTTAAGTGGTCCTTTTCCCCTGGGACCAACCTGCTATCAGGTGGTGCTGCAAAACTTGAAAAAGAGTCCAGGCAAAAACTAAATGAGTTTTCTAAGGAACTTAGGACATTCAGAAGTGTTGATTTGTCAGGTTAGCACACTGAACTTGTTAGAATGAATCTACAGCAAGTGATTACAGTTGTTCACTGTATAACTAATTATTTCTAAATCTAATATCTGGTAATGAATATGCTGAGATAATTTTTTCAGGAGATTAAACTTACATTTCCTTTACCAGGGGAAAGGAATACTTGTAGATATTTAACAAATTCATGATTCTGTTAGGTCGTAACTTTGGTGATGATGGCCTGTTTTTTCTTGCTGAAAGCCTTGGTTACAATCAGGTTAGTTCTTTTCCTTCCTTTTCCATAACCTTACTTTTTTCCTTGTTCCTACCTGTAAACTATTGTGAACCAGACTCTTAAAGGTATGACATTACTTAAGCATAACTATTTTTAGTGTTGCTTAGCATCTCACTAGTTTTTTTCCATGTCTCAGGCAGCAGAGGAAGTGGATTTTGCTGGCAATGGGATTACAGCAGTTGGCCTAAAGGCACTTGATGGTGTTCTTCAGACAAATACCATGCTTAAAACTCTGAACCTATCAGGAAATAATATTGGCGATGAAGGAGCTAAGGTAACTCCATTTTTGAATTTTAATTTTACTGTTTTTTGTGTTTGCCTATTCATCTGGAAATAAGCAATTTGGTTCTTCTGGAAGTACAATAGTGTATTGGAATACAAGATAAAATTAAGTTCATTATCACCATTAATTGGTAATTTGGTATTAGATGATTTCTTTGAAGGTAAATGACAAAATCCTTTAATGGTATTAGATAAATTTATTGTGGTTGATATAGTAGGAATTCACACAAAGTAATTAGAATACAAGCATCCTAATTGTAGTTGCTAAATGCAAATACCCTACTATGTTAGCTAGTTCATTTGACTGTATTTATCTTAGTTTGTTTAGGTCGGTTTTCATGGGGTAGTGGATTTTATATATATATATTTCCATTTGGATTGTGTTCTAGCAGTGATGAGATAATTATTTGCTTGGCATGAAATTTATCTTTGGTTGGCTGATTTATTTAAGTTTTAAATAACTATAGTTTTTGCATGATTCTTGCTTGGTAAAAATATATATATATTTTTTCGTTTTTAGATTTCCTTCTTGGATGATGATGCAGTTATCCAATTTGTACTTTTTTTTGTTCATTTCAGTATTTACCTAGTTGCGTCACTCTTAATCATGTTTCTTTATAACCCAATTGTGCATGAAGTAGTGATTAGCATATCGTATCACATGGGAGATATACCTCATGTTATGATATTTTCTGTTGTCAAACTTTTAGGAATGATTGGTATAGTGCATGATGATATTTCTCTATTTAACTCACCTTTACTTATACCAATTGAATATCTGGTCCTTAAAAGACATTTGAATTTCCATCAGTTTTTTTTACCTACCTGTAATTACTAAATCCACTACCTCCAGCAGCTGAATCAGTACTTCATGTCAACATTTTTTCCATGTACATTAGGGACTTATCTCTTTTGTTGACCATAAAATTGAACAATTATATGTTCATGAATCTGATATATCAACTTAATAACGACAACTTTCTTATCTAGAAACCTCGTTACTTTTCTGCCTGTATAACTGCTTACCATTGTGTCCTATCACAGCCAGTGAATTACTACTACTTTAGTTTTCATTTCTTATGAAATTTGCATCAAGTTAGCTTATTTATTTTTTTGGATTTGTTAACCAGTTTAGGTGCTGGACTGAGGCACTGAATTTCCATGTTCAGTTTCTCATTTCTTTTGGCGAATTTGAATCAGGATAGAATATGAATTGCTAATTCTTTTAATACTCATGAAATTTACTGCATGCCTACATTGCTTATTGTTGAATCTCACTGTCCCAGAATTATCACTTAGTATTAGTCACTTTGTTATGATTAAGAGAATTATACTTTTCAAGTGACATTTATTTCTTCTTTCTCATCTATTACCAGCATATTTTTGTTTTTATAACTTTTGTCAAAATGAGTAATTTGACATATTTTTGGGTACTGATTTTGTTTTCTTGATGTGCTTATTTCTTATTAATTTATCTCATTGACCAAGAAGTCTTTGTACATGTTATTTTACTTTACATTTTTCCTGTTGCCTTTCATTAGATGTTGAGATTGTGGAAATTTCACTTGCAGTGCCTTTCAGATATTTTGAAGGTGAATGGAGGTATTCAGAAACTCCAGCTAAACAGCTCGGGTATTGGAGATGAGGTTGTTTAATTTTACTCGTTGCAAGTTCGGTTGTTTGTTTCTTGAGGAAGAAAATGATGCATGATTCTGGTAAAGTCTGAATGCTAAATATGTTATGCAGGGTGCAAGGGCTATTGCAGATATGCTGAAAGAAAATCAAACTTTACGTGTATTGGAGCTTAACAATAATATGATTGAATATTCTGTATGAACTTATTCTTGGGCAATCTTTCATGTTTTTTTATGAAATTCCTAAATCGTTTACACTTTGTTTCTGGTGTCCTTACTCCTTACACCTAATTTCCATGTGAAATTTTATAGGGTTTTGCAAGTCTTGCTGGAGCACTAGTTGAGAATAAAGCAATTCGGTCTATACATCTCAAGTTAATAAGACTTGCACACACTAAGATTTTCTATCCATGCAGTTCTTTCTTGCAGATTTTATTACTTTATCAGATTTGTTGGCTTTCTAGTATTATTTGATTGTACTACTTCTCAGCAATTATGTAAAACTATATTTTTATCTTAATATAGTGGCAACTATGGTGGTCCACTTGGTGCTGCAAGTCTAGCCAAAGGAATTGAAGGAAATAAGTCTTTAAGGGTATGAGCTCAGCTTAATGATTATGGATTTAAACTTTTGTTTTTAGCAAGAAGATTTACATGCTTAAACAAAGTGAAAATTCATAGAAATCCATAAAGTGCACCAATGCATAGAAATGTGGCTTATGTGACCCTACAGAAGAAAACATGACTGAATGCACAAGCAACTAACTTTTCATCTCTATATTAGCACACAGAATTTGGACAATTTTTATTCTCAAGTTTTGTAAAGTTTGTGTCCATTCACTGAGAGTTGCATTTGATGTAAATCTATATAACTCATAACTTGATTAAATGAAAGAACCAATCTATTGACTTGTTATCTCCAATCATTAACCTTAACAATATTAAACTCATTTAAGTTTATGGACCTCCCTATTTGTTCAATCTCACATATGATATTGAACTGAATTATAGTATACTATTGCATTGATGCAGTATACTATTGCAGTGATGCTCTATCATTAGTTTTTGTCTTATCCAAACTCATATCTTTCTTGATGATCTTGACCTTTTCACATCATACTACTATGCAATATGTATGTACCTGTATTGTGTTCATTGGATTTGATTCCATGTCAAATTCCAAAGAAAATGGTTAAACAACATATGCCATGCTTCTTGAAGGGGTAAAAGATTTTGCTCATCCACTGATTTCAGAAAAGTTGGACAAATTTCTATTGAACTATGCTTGTTACAAAGAAAATTTTCATGAGGCTTGTGAATTCATCTCACGTCTTTGAGAGTTTAGCAACACATTTAAGTATTGCTGCAAAAATGACCTCCTTTATTACAGTTGTCAATGTCATCAATATGCATAAGAATTGATGATTTATGTCAATGCCAACACATGTGCATTAGAATCAAAGATTACTAAGAAATTGGAGATAATTGCCAGAATGGAAATCCAGAGACCAGAAAGTTTAAATCATCATAAGATAATTTTTTGAAAGAATCTATGTGATTTTTTGCTGCTTGGCTTGGAAACGAACTGTAGCTTGTGAACGAGCCCTGCTTAACTAATGCAAAACATGAATGTAATCCTGATAACTGTAGTAGTTTTAACAACAATAAGTTCTACTGAAAAACATTATCTAATTTTTCTCATCTACAAATTCTCATCTGAAATTGCAACCAGGAACTTCATCTTCATGGAAATCTTATTGGAAATGAAGGTGTTCGAGCATTGATATCCGGTTTATCTGCTCATAAAGGTTCTTTTGTTTGGTTGCTGATATAATATTGTTTGTTGTATATAGTTGTCACAATCAAGCATTTCTTCTTGTTTAGGAAAAATAACACTTCTAGATATTGGCAACAATGAGATTGGTCCGAAAGGTGCCTTCAGCGTCGCTGAGTATGTTAAGAAAACTAAGTCCTTGCTATGGCTGAATCTTTACATGAATGACATTGGTGATGAGGTATAGTTATTGACTATTGTTGTATTTATGCTCTGTTGCTTCACTTGTGAAACATAAATTAACATCTAAGGTGCATACATATCTCAAGGCATTTGGAACATAAATTAGCATCTAAGGTATGACCTGTCTGGTTACCTGCCTCGGAAAGACCTAGTCGCCCAAGATTTGGAAGTTAAAATAGCTTCAACACATCAAAGCATGTGAATAAGACAACAAGCACATCATAATTTATGGATAATATTTTGTCTCTCAGGGGGAATCACATGCTATGCAACCAATGGGCATCCTTTAGAGCATCAAGCCTAGTTTTGTTGCTGAGTTTAGTTCCGTGTATACTTGAATTATCATGTGGCCTTTAGTTATTGACTGATGGATAATTTGTTTAGCGTTCTCACATATCATTAATTCCATCTGCAGTATAAGCAAGTTTATGTGACACAAATCATAAAAGGATTATATTAATTGCTAACTATCCTACAAGTTTTCATTGCAACCATGCTTCTATTCAAGTTCATTGGTCATTGGTGATATATTATTTGGATGCATTTTATTTGAAATTTTATGTAGCTTTTTATCACTTAATACTAACAGGGAGCTGAAAAGATTGCAGATGCTTTAAAAGAGAACCGCACAATAACTACCATAGATTTGGTAAGAGTTGATTCATAATGTTATTTTATCATAAGGTTTATAGGTATTTAAAGAAGCCATTTGATGAGTTATCTGGTACTTGTGCACTTTTTACTCTTTTTTCCTTCTTTTTCTTTGTACCTGGTGGTCGAGCAGCTACCTTTTTTTCCTAGCAGGCACCCCTTTCTATGGATGTTTCTATAATTGCCTTTTTAACCTTGGTTTTAATACACTGTCCTCAAGTTTGTAACTTGGTATTCAGAAAATTTATTTCAGTCTTTCCAGAAAATCTTGATCAGTTGTATCAACTAGCTGTGTTTTACTTATCTTATTTTATTTCATTTCAATATTTTTTTATCCTGTTTAGTAAGATCATAGTTACTGGAGAAGTCTATTAACTCTATTCACACCGGAACTGGAATTTTCTCGATCTAATACAACAACAACCAAGTCTTATCCCACTAGGTGGGGTCGGCTATATGGATCCTTCTACGCCATTGAGCTCTATCCCCTACTATATCATCTATACTCAAATAAATTTTATCTTATTTAATTGTTGTCAACCAAGTCTTTTGACCAATATTTTTTTATCCTGTTTAGTAAGATCATAGTTACTGGGGAAGTCTATTGACTCTATTCACACTGGAACTGGAATTTTCCAGATCTAATGTTTTGGAAAATTGAGCAGTTTTGTTTTCGCCAATGTACTCGGCTTCTAAGAATGTTAGTACGAGTTCTTGCATTTTCTGCACTTATTCCATTATGTCATAACGCTCAGTTTCAGTAAAAACTTGAAACATTATAAGATAGATATCATCTCGTCTAAGAAATGGTGAATAAAGAAAAGTATTGATTTTATTGAATAATTCACATAGCAATTCGTGTGGCTATATCTTCGTAGCTCCACAAGAGTTCATTCACGGATACACTTTCTTTTAGATATATGATTACTTACTTTTAAATGCATTTCTGCTAATTTTCCCCCACTTTGATCTTTAACAATGATCTTCAAATCTCAGTTTTGTTTTATGGTTTATTTTCTTTAACACATTATCCTTGTATATGCTGGTAGTGGATTGCTATTGAATTGGACTAGTATTCTCTTGCTCATATGGAACTTATTAATTATTCTTTAATGGTTGGTCTTCACTGTGCCTTATTTATAGTTTCCCATAGAAATGGGTCTTTAGAAAAGTAATATTTGTGGTAATATTGGAGGTTCCCATAAGAATGGATCTTTGGAAAGAAGTAATAGTTGTGATATTAGTGTGATTTTATTTTGAAGTACCTCAGTTTTTATGCCTTTAGTCCTTATGTAATGCCTCTCCTCTTTCCTATTTTTATGTGACTAACTATTCGAAAGCACCTACCTGCAACTGGTTGATTATTGCATAATTGTCGTTGGAGTGTTAGTTTCTTAGATCAGTTTTGAAGATATATGTTTCAGGGGGGTAATAACATCCATGCAAGTGGAGTGTGCATGATTGCTAAAGTACTGAAAGATAATTCTGTCATTACAACTGTGAGTAATCCACTAACTTGTTATTCTGCTCTTCTATTTGGAATTCAGCATGGTCTTGTATCATACAATGGGGTACAACTACTTTTTAGCGGTCATATCTGATTTTATTAGCTTCACAGCTGGAGCTAAGCTATAACCCTATTGGTCCTGATGGAGTAAAAGATCTATGTGAAATTCTAAAATTCCATGGGAAAATAGAAACATTGAAGCTTGGTTGGTGTCAGGTATCATGAGTTTGATTATGTTCACAGATATATCCTGCTACCTCTGGTTCATACCAAGCTTGTTTTGCAGATCGGACCAAAGGGCGTTGAGTATGTTGCAGACTGTTTGAAGTATAATACGACATTATCAACTTTGGATCTACGGGCAAATGGACTTGGAGATGATGTATATTGACCTGCGCATAGCAAATGAATAAGTACTATTTTTCACCATAGATAGTCTGTCTTGATGTTTTACCAATCATTCTTTACAGGGCGCAGTCTGTCTAGCACGCAGTTTGAAAATTGTTAACGAAGCTCTAACTTCACTTGATTTAGGTTTCAATGAGATAAGAGTAAGTTCATTGCCCAAAATGTAATATGATCAGACCAAGTTCCTAGAATGTACAATCATGATAACCAATAACTTAACTGGAAACAGGACAAAGGAGCTTTTGCCCTAGCTCAGGCATTAAAGGCGAATGAAGATCTTGCTGTTACATCCTTGAACCTTACAAGCAATTTCCTTACTAAATACGGACAGGTTGGTTCTATTGCATCCATCATCTGTGCTTCAGTATTTCCTTTCCACACAATTGAAATCGACTAACTATACAGGTAGCTCTTACGGAGGCTCGAGATCATGTATTTGAGATGAATGAGAAGGAGATAAACATCTTCTTTTAGCTGCCATCATGTTCCTAGCTTCCTCTTCTCCTGTGCCATTGCCCGTTCCTCGGTAGATCCTTTTTTTATAGTCGCACTGGTTGTTCCAGTGTACATCAGTCTTCATATGAAGAGCTTACTATACTTAGGAGTAGACAAATTTTCGATCTATTTGGCTGTATCATTTTTTTTTGACGTGAACGATGTCAGAAATAATCTATTCATTGAGAACTGATGAAACGACAAAGAAAATAGTTCGTATCAGTGAGACATGACTGAAAAAGCCTTAAATTCCCAAAAAACGTTTTAACACCGTGATAAAATAAAATGGTTGCAAATTGATTTACAAATCAAATTGTGGCTAAAGTTTGAGATACAATATTTATTCTTTTTAGAGAGGGCCCGGTTTGATGGGCATTCGAGATCTTCCTCCTTGCCACTCTTCAATCTTGTTCGGAAGAGCTTTACTCGTATGAAATCGATAGCGGAAACCAAATTCAAAACTCTCTGCTCCTCTCTGCTCCTCTGCTCCTCGTTCCTGTAGAGACAAAATGACGTCGGTATTACATGGAGCCTGGAGGGAGGGACGATGCAGAAGTGTCAGATGTGGGAGTAGACGGTGTAGTTCGTGGTCCGGCTCACGGTCGACGGCAGAGCTGCCAAAAGAGTCAGATTCAAAGAAATCAGTACTCTTCTCAATTACTACCTCTCTAGTATTTTTTACTTCTAGGATAACCACTCCTTACCTAATTTATTCAAAACGAGGAAATTTTTATAGTACTTGGTGTTTGAAGGGCAGGACAATGCCAGTTAGGTTTACTGAAAACTAGCATTGATAACCATTTAAGATGTGTAAATATGATGGTCCAGATATGCTTTCTTAGCCTGGTTGATCTGGATTTGCAGATTGACGAAAAAGATATGCTGTGGAATTGGCATGTTACTAGCAATAGTATTAGTGGGCTAAAATGATTTTTACTGATGGTGAGTTTGCTGCATCCATCTTCCAGATATGGATAGAAAGAAATAGATCTCTGAAATCGAGGATAAACTTCCCGTGGTGGTGTGTCCTATAGTCCTATGTAATACAAGGCATCTAGTGGAGGATAATCCCACATAGAACATATAACAGCTATTGGAGTCAGTTATTTTTTTCCAGTCCATGGAAATATACATGCTGCCAAATGAATTTCACCACCTTGGGACTTGGGTCCTCGACAATGAGAATTGATGCTTCCCTAGCAGGGTGTCAGGTTGGGACTGTGTTCTGTGAGATTGTTTTGTAGCTCCTGTTGTTGCTGTTGCTGATTTTAATTGTCAAGGCATTCTGATTCATGAGTTACAGACTATTAGGTGCTGAATGATTCAAGCTATGGAAAGGCAAGCAAATGTGTTTATCTACTCAACCTCTCAATTGATTGTTCAAATATAACTATCGACCAAGAATGCATGATCAAAATATATCTTTTTTATGGGCTTAGCGAGTTTTTATTTTTATTTTTTATGTAAAGTAGATAACTATGCTCCATACCTAGAGAGAATCTCTCTTTTGGAATTTTTCACTATTAGTTATCATGTTAAGAGTCTTACATATAGGATTATTTTATTATTTTCAACTATGACCATGGGCAATTTCAACAGTTTCAGGAAGGTTGAAGACAAGCATGAAGAGAAAAGTTCCTGCTGATTAAATAAGCTCCCCTAGTTTCTTAATCTCTCTCTTTATTGGTAAAGCTAGATCTTGTGATTCATTTGCCTCGTGCATATGATAGTTTGGCATATATTCAAAAGACAAAATAACTTTGTCATCTTTGGCTTTTCTGGATCGATGAACCTAACTTTGTCTATACATTGTATTTTTTTTTTACCATGAGAACTGAATAAATGGAGATCTGTTAATTCTATACCCATTGTATTTTTGTCTGGTATCCACTGAAGTCATGCACCTGGTTTGGATATTGCGGTTTGATCATTGTTATATTTTAGTTATTGTTTTGATTGAAACAACGTGATATATTGTCATTTAGTGTGTGATAATTATGTTATCTATACTCAACAAGTACTAGGAAAAACTTATTCTTATTAAAATAACCAAGAATCATAAATGTTGCATTAGTTATCTTCATGTCTTAGACTGACACTTTGGCAGCGATCACGTAGTACAGTTTACCATTTGTTATCGACAATCATGGAGTACGAGAACCACAATTTGTTTTGTTGTTTATGAGTTTATGCTTAGATATACGCTGATATGAGCATTTAAGACTTTGTAACCTCTTTCGGTGGATAACCAAGGAACCTAGTAGAAAGACAGTAGGTGAGATTAATCAGGGATCAAGTTTCACACCAAATCATGCTTCTGATAATGTATTCCTTTCCAAGAACAGTGTGGTAAATGGTTTAAATGGAAATTCTTTATTTCAATCTTTGCAATTCAAGTACGTAACGTAGGATTGTATTGGCCCGATTAAAAAAGGATAAATAATCTATAAATAAAATTAAAATTTTTTCTTCCTTCTTACTATATACACTAGTTAATTAAAAATAATAAACACATAAAAAAAAATACATAAATTTTACTTGATTACAATCGAAATGGTTGTTAATCCAAGACAAGTGAAAACTTCACTAAAAAGACTTCTTTAGATTGAGTAGCATCTTACAACGTTAACGTCTAAGAATTGAAAAATTATAATAGTTAAGGCAAGTGTGTTTTTAAAACTTAGAGGACACAACCTCTATTTATAGCAAAATAATCGAAGTGACTGTTTTGCTGACGTGACAGTCATGGGGGCACCTTCATTGATTGAGGAGACCTCCAATGGATCTAAACTAATTCATTAGTGATCTGGCAGCGCTGGGGCACCTCCAAGTGTTGGGGGCGTCTCGGTTGGGTTGACTCGACTTCTAAATCTTATCTGTTGCTTTTTTGACCATCAGAGGCACTTTCATCGCTCTGAGATGCCACCATCCGATTGGCGGGTGAGGCACCTCCGAGCCTTGGGGTGCCTCCATTGGTTGGGCGCTTGAGGTGCCTCCAAGCGTTGAGGGCGCCTCTAGCGCCTAGCGGTTGAGGCGCCTCTAGCTGTTATGGGGCATCTCCAGTCCTTCTGGATGTCTGAGTGATCTCTGGTCATCCGAAGTTGAACTCAGCCAAACCCAACTCTGATCTTCTCCTCGAGCAGGCTTCCTCCCCGGCTTCTCGTTCCTCGGACTGCGTCTTTCTCGCCTCACGTCCCTCGGACCGCGT
>JBBUKS010491783.1:0-15250 GCA_038050645.1 Hedychium gardnerianum
TCCTCCGTGTTGGTCCTGGGACGGACTGGCGGGGGCGCTGGGGGCGAGCGTTTCGCCTTTTGCCACAATGAAATTAGCTCTAGGGGTCATTGATGTGGCGGTTCCACATTCGATGGCATCACCTTCCACGCTGCTCTCTGCTCCTTCTCCTCCTCTGCCATACTGCGTTACTACTCGGCAAATCTCATCGCCCAGATCCTTCTTCCTGTGGCGACATCAACATACGTTATCCATTCCGGCTATGCGGGGATCCTGCCGGATGCGGCAACGATAACTTTGAACTCAACTGCAAGGGAAACCGCACAGTCTATAATGACCTCCATTCTAAGAAATACTTGGTCACTGAGATCTCGTATAATACCTCAAGTATCCGGCTCATGTACAGTGGTTTCTTGTCAAAAGTTTATATGATGGCCGTGACGGGTTTTTATGGGCCAGTTTCATGAACTGCACGCAGAAGGTTCGAAGTCACGAGTATGTGGCAATCCCTTGCCTCAACGGCAACAGCTCAACTACATAAGTCGTCGTTAACCAGAACTCGTATCAGCTATTATATCTCAAGACTCATGTAGCTTCTTAACTACTGTGCCAATCGAGAACTTGTTAAGTCCAGGTGACGACATCTTTAAGTTCCAACAAAAGGGATTCGTGGTACACTGGAATTCAAAACCCTCGGTGAAATTCTGTTGGGAATTCAACAAGTAATCAGGATTGTACATTGATCTTCTCGCCTTCACTTGGTTAATTTGGATATCTCGTTGTTTTCATCAATTTGTTTTTCAATTTACATGTGTGAATCCAGGAACATTCTTGAACCTCTTGGCGGTCTTAGTCTCCTTTACAAGATCGTCGATGCCATCTATTTTGGGTTTCTATTCCTGTCGTGCGCCTGCAAAATGCAATAATCAAGCCTTATTGGACGTTCTTGGAATACTCAACCCTATTTTCGGGTATCTCATTGTTGCCTCACTCAGTCGATCTATCAAGATTATCAAATGGGTCGGCTGCCTGAGCCTGAGTCCGAGTGGGTTGCAGGTGCCAAATGGTTATCCATGCCCGAGTGGATTACGAGTGCTGAACAACTGCCTGAGCTTGAGTGGGAGCAACCTAAGTCCTAATGGATTTGAGCTCCCAAACAAGGTCGAGTGGTTGAGCACCTCAAGTCTTGAGTGTCGAGCACTCGATTGCCAAATGATTGAGCGCTTGGATCCCAAATCTGAATGAATTGCGCTCTCGAATCTAGAGTGTCGAGCACCTGAGTGTCGAAGGATTGAGCGCTTGCATGGATCCCAAGCCCAAATGAATTGTGCTCTTTGAGTGCCTGAGCCTGGATACACGAGAGTCTTTATGAAAACCTTAGATTTCATGGTTACGCGACCATTTATGATTATTATGAAACCGTTGCATTAATTAAAATGGATAGGTTTTTCGTGTTGGATAATCTTCCACGACGAAGATTACTTACCAAAGATAGAGGATTTGCTTAAATTGAAATTACAAACTAAAAACAACTTTAGATCTGTTGAGATAATCTCAGGCTAAGACCTGAGGCCGGGATGTTCGCCAAGACCCGAGGCAGAGATGTCCGCTAAAACCCGAGAAAGAAGATATTGATGTCTGCGTTTGACACGTAGTTTTCTTAAAATAAATTTGTCCCCCTCCGGTAGTGCGCTTCAAGGTTACTATGGACGTTTGTTTTCCAGGATACAACAGAGAAACCACGATGACAATCTAACATAGATTGTTCGTGATGAACTGAGAATGCACCTCGATGACAATCTAACATAGATTGTTCGTGATGAACTGAGAATGCACCTGAGTGCTATCACTAGACGACTAATGATCGAAATGAATCGAACGAAGATAGAGGATTCTTGTTTTTTGCCATTGTATCCATTTACTCTCAAGGTCATGACCTCCTCTTATAGGAGTGAGCAATCAAAATCTCTCTCATGCATTTGTTCACAATATCAATGCTTGTGAATCAATATAAATCAACAAAAGTATTTTGAAACTTTCAATGTGGGATTAAAGTCTCATTCACAATGGAGCATCTTTCCTCTCAACCTCTTTTCCAATCATATATATCCAACACTTCGGTATAGATGAAAGAGATGTGTCTTCTGAGAAAAAGTGAGATAGTTTTTTCACCGCTCTCCCCCATCAAGACATACATGATTCTAAGCTATTTTACATATTTATTATTCTTCTCTATAAATCTTTAAGGTTTGATTTTGAGCATCGAAGGGTCCTGTCGAGGTTTGCCTCAGACTCCCTTTTAACTCCCTTCCTTTGAGTATAGGATATTAATAGTCTAGAGGTCATCCTAATCTTAGTCCGACAGTCAACCTCTTCCTTATCGTCGCCTTTTCTATAAGTGTCGTTGATATGTTAAAACTCTCCACCCATCATTAACCTATCCCAATCCCATCTAGATCAATAAGGATCGTAATGATGCAAATTTAAAACAAATTTAAGTCTTTTAAGATGAGCAATGACATTTGATCAAATTTTATTAATGGATTTAAAATTTTTTTAAAAATTATAGATAAATTAAGGAGGTCATTAAGAGTGAATAACATTAATTAGAGATAAATACCTGATTTTTAAGTCATCAATAACTTTTAGATGAAAATACTAGATGGAATAATTAATTTTTATTTATCTTAATTCGGTTCAGTTTAAGAAAAAATAATTGCTTGCTTTAATTTGGGATTAGAAGGATATTTTGAAAAAAGAAATATATATTTGGTAAAATGCAAAGTATGATATTCGATTTTGAAAATTTTAAAATCTGCGCGGCCAAATATAAAATATTAAAAACATTGACTAACCGAGCACGCTGTAGTTATATGACATTATTTTCAGCTACGTGAGGAAGAGTAAAGAAAAGGTGCAAGACATGAAATTACAGTACAATAAGAATTTAAAATCAACCGGTAGAGCTAATCTACCTGATTGTATTTATCTTCAAAACCAGATGCAATTAATTAGGTAAAGTGGATTAATTAGGTAAGCTACATGCATGTATATAAGAATATAAAATGTTGATGAGAAATGGAAGCAGATGATTTGGAAGAATAAACCTTCAAGTTGATGGCAAGAACTTGTGCTTGTGCTGTGAAAGGGGATGTCAAAAGTTCTACTAGATATATGCATACTCAAAGATTAGGCCAAGTTTGTTTAAGAGAATTGGTCAAAGTTTAACATCAAATCTGGTGATTAAGTACAAAACAACGGATAGGAGTCTTTCATCCTCAAAATTTTTAGTTAAATTCTCTTCATTAATTTCTGGCATTTAAAATGTTGACTTTCTCGTCAGTTGAATGAATGCAAGATGCAAAGTCTATCTATACGTACACTAAGTGAGACGACCTTTTAATAATAATTTAAAAAAAATCTTCGTCCCTTTGATGATTTAGTAAAAAAGCCAACATCCTTTTAATTTTTACTCTAATATATATTAATTCTATTATAGGTTTAAAGTTTTTATTAAAGGACTGTAAGAATTATGTTAGATTAATGTAATATTATTGTGGTCGTTTATTTATGTAGAATTAGGAATCAAGTCAGCAAACGCAACGTTGACCGTTAAATGAAGATGGTTTTGGAATCATGGCGGACGTTGACTGTCAAATAATAGAAATAATAGGCTAATATTCATACTTTCCTTTCTTATCCCATTTTGTGGAAGTCATATTTTCTCACTCGTATCGTCAACTCTCGAGTCAATGAGACTGTGGTACGCTGGTCCATCCATCTCGCGCTGTAGCAATCCGCATTGTGGCACCATTTGCTTGGCATTTTATCCTTTGGCTAGTCATACTATTCAACATGTATAGTCAACAGTCCAAGTCAATTGAGGCTACGGTGGACTCAGCCATCCATGTCGCGCAGTCGGCAATATCATTTGCATCACTTGCCACATTTGCTTGACATTTTAATCCTTTGCCTTTGAGTTCCTCCTCTACCTCGATCTGCAACTCATTGATCGATCGAGTTCGATGGCATCGTCTTCCACGCTGCTCTCTGCTCCTCTGCTCCTTCTCCTCCTCCTCTGCCATGCTGCGTTACTACTCGGCAAGTCTCATTGCCCTTCTTCTTCCTGCGGCGACATCAGCATACGACCTCCGTTCCGGCTAAGAGGCGACCCTGACCGATGCGGCGACAAACGCTTCGAACTCGTCTGCGAGGGAAACCGCGCAGTCTATACTGACTCCCATTCTGAGAAATACTTGGTCACTGAGATCTCATATAATACTTATTCCACAACGTTCCGGCTCGTGTACAGTGGTTTCTTGTCCGACACGAAATGCTTTCTTCCCACCCATTCTGTCCTGACTGATCCATTTTACGCTTACGGCGCCTCTTTATGGGCCAGTTTCATGAACTGCACGCAGGAGATAGAACGTCAGGAGTATGTGGCAGTCCCTTGCCTTCGCGGCAGCAGCTCAACTACATACGTCGTCGTTAACTACGACTCGTATCATCTATCGTACCTCAGGAATTCATGTAGCTTCTTAACCTCTGTGCCAGTCGAGCACTTGCTAAGTCCAGGTGACGATATCTTTAAACTCCTACGAAAGGGATTCGTGGTAGACTTGTCTCCAATATACACGGTGAAAATGTGTTGGGAAGAAAACAAGTAATTAGGATTGTACATTGATCTTCTCGCCTTAATTCATTTGGTTAATTTGGATATCTCGTTGTTTTCATCAATTTGATTTTCAATTTTCACGTGTGAATTAATGCAGGTACGCTCTTGCACCTCTTGGAGGTCTTAGTCTCCTCTACAAGATTGTCCATGCCATCTATTTTGGGTTTCTATTACTGTCGTGCGTCTACGATAATAAGGCCTTAGCGGTCGTTCTTTATAGACTCAAACTCTTCCCTGTTTTGACGTGTCTCATTCTTGCCTCACTAGGTGAATGAGCCAATTCAGCAAATGATCTTTATACTGCTTCTATATTGTCATTAAATTAATTGAACTATATATACATCTAATCGTTCTCAGTTTAATTTGCTAATGTGTATTATAGTGGCCAGATCAATATTGGCACCTCTGTGTGCCTATGGATTCCTCCTACTCAATTGCTGGAGGAGAACCAGAGCACCCGCCGACGCCGTCGAGAAGTTCCTTCGCAACCAACAGCAATCTCTTTCGCCCACGCGCTACGCCTACAGTGACATCGTCGCCATGACTAGCCACTTCAGGGAAAAGCTAGGCCAAGGCGGCTTCGGCGCCGTCTTCAAGGGCCACATGATGGGAACATACCCTGTCGCCGTTAAGCTCCTGGGCGGATCCAACTTCCACGGCGAAGATTTCATCAACGAGGTGGCCACCATCGGAAGAATCCACCATCTGAACGTCGTGCGCCTTCTCGGGTTTTGCTCCGAGGGATCGAAGAGGGCACTGGTCTACGAGTTCATGCCCAACGGATCGCTCGACAAGTGTATTTTCTCCTCCAACCGCAACAATAGACGCCGCCTTAGTTCGCGCAAGCTCAATGAGATTGCCTTGGGCGTGGCGAGAGGCATCGACTACCTCCACACCGGATGCCACATGCAGATCTTGCACTTCGACATCAAGCCGCACAACGTTCTCCTCGATCACAATTTCACCCCCAAGGTTTCAGATTTCGGACTGGCAAAGCTCTGCCCCAAGGACTGCAGCCTAGTCTCTATGAGTGCCGCAAGGGGGACGATAGGATATATCGCTCCTGAGTTGATTTCTAGAAGCTTTGGGATCATATCGTACAAGTCCGATGTGTATAGTTTTGGGATGTTGCTCTTGGAGATGGCTGGCAGGAGGAGGAATGTGGATCAAAGAGCAGAGAATTCGAGCCAGATTTATTACCCTTCGTGGATTTATGATCAACTGGTTCAACTACAGGAGCTAGGAGGAGCAGAGGCTGATGATATTAACTTGGAAATTGATGAAATTGAGAGAGAAATGTCCATGGTGGGACTCTGGTGCATACAGATGAAATCATGTGATCGTCCCTCCATGAGTGAGGTTGTGGAGATGCTAGAAGGGGATATAAACAACATCGACATGCCGCCCAAACCATTCTTTTCCTCCACAGAATCACAATCGAATCTTGTAAAGGTATCATATGTTCAGTCATCTTCTACAGGGTTGCATGGTATCTCAGAGAACGATGATCTTTCAGAACTTGAATAGCATGATAAATTAGTTCTGATAGATATAATATGTTTTCATGTATGTTCATTATGTACTCAACTGCAGGCTTGCTCATCCTAGTTATGGTTCTATCTTCTTGATGAATGCATTTGGATTCTGAAGGAATTAGAGGATGCTCAGATTTGGTCTAATTACATACAATATCGTCATTGTTTTATTATGAGATGGAGATGATCTATGCTATAACTTTTGGCATATGCTTGAGTAGTGACTCTGATGTATATGTATATACTATTGCCATTGTTTTATCAAGAAGTTGATAACATCAAACCACTTTTAGGTAGGACAACGTAAAATGCATTTATGTTTTATTTTCTTTTCAACTGAGTAATATTTAGGTTTCATTTAATTTGGCTAACTGATGAGTTAACAAAGTAACTTATGGTGGGTGGATTAGACCGTCTAACTTGTCCAAATACATGTAAATGAAAAGCACAACGACAGAGTGGAAGATAGAAGTTCATAGAAATGAAGAATATCAGGGAACTAAGACGATTACATTAAAATAATGTTGGGATGTACTCCCTTTTCTCTATAATCAACGGTAAGAAATCATCAAATCAATCATCAAATCCAACAGCGTGTCCAAATTGTTTGATCTGAATGATTCAAGGTCAGAGCATGAAAAACGTTTTCATGTAATATAATTCACAATATGTTGCACAACAGACGGACACAAACTATCATATATTTGATCTTGAAGTTGAAGGGTCGCTGAGCATTAGGCAAATAAGTGGACAGAAATGTGTGCGATTTAAAGTTAAAATTGCACGTTGATAAAAGTTTACAAGTTATGGAAGCCAATTAAGGCTCAACCACATAGCATCCGAACAAAGAATCAACTTTTATCAGACATCAGTGTCTTCATCTCCTACCCATCTTTAGTTGGAAGCAGCATGGAGATTATGATCGGAAATGGATCTTAGACTGCCTTCGGAGTAAAATCACGATGTCTCTCCTTTAGATTTAACCACAGTAGATAACCTCAACCTGCAAGAGGTTACAGATAAAAAAGCTTCACATTGTATAATACAAGCAACCACAGACGACGCTAATTGACCGCTTCTAATTATAATGGTGTGAATTTGACAAATGATTGGCAAGGCCAATACCTCAAGGGCTTGCGTTGGGTATTGGTGGTCGTCATAGGAGCCCATGCCAAAGATAGTGCAGAAAGTTCTTCAGTGCTTCCGTTCTGTGTGTTATTTCCGCAGGACATTCCATCTTGGGTCACTGTTTTATCAGAATGAGATGGTTCCACAGAGCAATCAGCAGCAGGAGCAGAAAGTTCCTTTGCCGAAGATGGAGCAGAAGGTTCCATGGTGCTGCCATCCTGTGTGTTACCGCCGCTGTATATTCCTGCTTGAGTCACAGTTTGACCAGCATTAGAAGGTTGCTCTGAGCACTGTGATTCAAAATATTCAAGCTCATCCAGGCCCTCAGGTAGAGCTGCAAGGTTGCCAGGCTGCACACTAGTTAGTTTGTTAATTGCCAATGCCTCTGCCTCTTTTGAACACAAAGATTGTGGAGGGATGCCAAATGTAACAGCGGCAGCTGAAGTTTCAGGCTTTGTTAGTGGTTTAGCTGTCTGAAGCTTCATATCAATAGGATTGCTATAGGTACTGCCTTCCATGCATCTTCTCTTCCTTGAATCATCAGGCATATAGGTGACCCCGTTACAAGAGTCTGGAAATTCAGTTTCAGTTGGCTTCAACGAAGAATCAGCCACTTGATTTATTTTAGTGCCATTCTCCTCTGTTGTATCGTCCAAGACCTTTCTCTTTTTTGATTTTGATTCAATGGAACCAGTAGACGTAAGTTCATCCAGCTGTTTTGTATCAGTACATTTGTCAGCCACGTTAGCCATAGCCTCAGCAGCCTTTCCAGCATGAACTCTATTTGAAGCCCTGCCTCTAGAAATGTCATGACCCTCCAAACCCACAACTACTTTAGAAGGATGAGAAGGCGGACGAGAAGGCCGTACACCACCAGGGAAAACAAATAATGGAACATTTCTTCGTTTTATGTGGGTAACTCGAATCTCCATTCCATGTTTCCACGAGCTATACATGCCTACAGAATGCTTAAACTCTTCCACAGTTGCCCTTATGTCAAATTGCTCGCCTTCTTGTACTGGTACTCCTTGTTTTCTCTGAAGGCCCATGAAGTAACAACAATGAAATGATCTAGACTTGTCTGAGAAATCACGTGGACAAGGGTGACACTGAAGCATGCCAAAAGTATGTCTTTCAATCTGCAAATGATGTTCCAAGTTGTTAAAGACAATTTGATGACCAAGTAACTAAATAAAGTTACACTTTAGTACTACCTTTAGGGTCAGTGTGCGAAGACGTGATTCTACCCAACCTTTCCAGTTCCTAAGGTCAGATTCATTTTCAGCAGTTATGTCAATCTCGAGATAATTCTTGTAGGCTTCAAAAAAAGGATAAGGCTCAAATAGACAATCCCAGTCAGCTTTGCTAGCCTCCATTGCCTGACACATTGTCCACCATAAGGCACTTTGAAGAGAGAACATTTGTGAAGAAGATTGGTTATGACATGGATATAGCCAAATATTTACAATAAAAAATTGGATAAAAATTTCTGATAAGATAAAATATTTCTGAAATAATTCATCATCAACCCTTATTTGTTCTAACTATTTGACATCGTGTACATGAATTTTATGCCTATATTAATCTATGCAAGAGTATTTCACTAGAAATATTTAAATCAATTAAATTATTATTCATTATATAAATAAAATAATTTTTTTATTACATTGATGATATTTACTTTGGTGTCCCTCACATCCTAACACCTTTCACTTCATTCTAATCCATTCTATTCGTTTAAATATAAAATTTAATATTCACATTTAAACAAGCAACACCATTTTAAGATATTTCCTCTCATTTAATCAACTAGATTTGCACCTAATTATTTATAAACACTAGTGTTTTTTTTTTATTTTATCATTTCTAGTAACTCCACAAATCCATCATAGTATTCTCATATATACTACATTATCTTTCTGTACATGCTACTTTCTACCAATGCAACACTCTAATTCATAAAATATGGCATGTGGTACTACAGCCTTATAAAATCTTCCATTTAGCCAAAAAGATACATGACAATGAGACAACACCCCAAGAGACTCCATTTTTGACCAATCATCCTTTATATATCTCAATTAAAATTCATTTCTTTGTTGAATAAAAAAAAAGGCAGCCCGGTTTATAGATTTTTTTCTTACAATTAAACTACATTTAACATATTCAGTTTTAGTTCTACTTATCATAAAACATTTTATAGTTACTAAAGCTTTTCACCACAATTTATGCTTTGAATTTATTCCAATTACTCTCATCAATTAATATAATATAATTTGTAAATAGTGTACACTGAGATTTACCTTGGATTTGATTGATTAGCTCGTCTACTACTATCATAAAAAGATGGGCATTTGAAGTAACAACTTGATGTAGACCTACAACTATAGAAAATTCATTTGAAGTAACTCTAACACTATTTAACAACATTATCGTGTTGATAGTGTTGATATGTTTAGGCAATTAAACATGGGTTGTTTGAGCCTAACACAGCCCTCACTTTTTCAGGTTTGGGACTCACATTAGTAGTTTTTGTTGAATCTATCAATGTTTAAAAAATGTTACAGAGCATCACACTTTGTAAATAAATTTCCCACTGAGACGAATTAGATATATTATTCTGAACCCTTTTCGGAAACTACCACACTGCTCTTAGTGATATTATGCTACTAAAAAGAAAAGGCAAACATAAGCATAAAATCTCATGAATGATGCATCAATATGCCATAATAGACTATCAATATGCTATAATAGACTATGTAATTTTGAAATTCAAACTTAGACTTGTAAACAACATAATGCAAATTTAAATTCTAGAAATGATTATCATATTGGGAACAGTCAGAGAAAATAATATAACATAATGTACCTCACATATCTGATTTCCACGCTGAAATTCTTCCAACATGACCCGCAATGTGCTGGATGATACATTGTAGCTAGAATTCATACAGGGATATGCAGGTGTTATTATGGGCATTTGGTGATGTCTATCTCTGAAATTTCGTCTGGGATCCCAGATAGGAAGTCCAAGAGTACCCTCTTGAATCTCACAAAGCATCACAGGGTTTGGCCACCGCCATTGGGTGTAGACACGGAAAAAACGTGATACTAGCATGCTTGGTAGTGCATTTGGGTATAATTGGCATATTCGAGCAACAAGTAATGCCCAATTTATACCACCAAGGAACCCTGCAACCTGATAAAAATGAAGGAAAAGCAATGAGGAAAAACTCTTCATGTGACAAAGGAAAGAAATCTATGTAAAATATGAAAACCATACATTCGAATATACTCCACGACGCTTTGCCCAAAACCTCATGCAGCGCAAAGTTGTGCGAAAGTTCTGGAGCAAACAAAATTAAACTACTAAAGTGTTCAAAGTTTACTAAATTGAATAGAAGTGCAATATAGGGGGCGAGGGAACAAAAGAACATTGCACATTGTGCCATTGCACATTCTTCTTGCAGGTTCATGATATCAAAATACAAGGGGACTGTGGTAACAAGACACCTGAATATTTGGCACCAAGTGTAAAATTTGATCCGTGACTCTACACCCATTCAAACTGCGAACAGTCTGCTCATCAGCATTTTGTAATATGGAGTCCTGTGAGATATCTAGATCCTGACAAGCATAGAAATGAGAGATCATAAACCAATCAAATGCATTGCAGTGTTACAAAAGCACATCGATTCAAGTTTAGTAATTCTGGAAAAAAGGAAATACCATATCAATAAGCATTCAATCAACATAAGTGCCACAGTAGGATCACACATGGTGAAATGCAACATACAAAATAGTTTTAATTTACTAGTAAATATGTACACTCTTTAATACCAAACTGAATTCCCAATTATAACCTACTAAAAACTTAACATGAATTTATCATGGCCAAGAAGACATGAAGAATAACTTTCTCAACCAACAAACGAAATGTTTGATGCCAAAAAAGTGAATCTTCTTCACACGGGTGATTTAACATATTTAAGTTCAAAACATTTAAAATTACAAACTGAACCAACTTTCCCAGTAAGGAGAGGAGAAAAAAGAGAGCATACTTCAGGTATGACCCAAAGTGTTAGCTTAGCATATAGAAGATCTATGGAAACTCCATTGAGCTTGAACCTCATTACAGGGACATGAGCATCTGGAACAGGGTGCAGTTCTGTCACTTCTGGAATCTCAAACAACATATTATGCAGTTCTGTGAAGAAATCTTCCTGCAAAAACATTCAAAAAAAGATTGTAGATATAAGTGCTTATTTCAAACCATCATCATCACAGTTGTGCTTGAGGAAGGCTACATGAATATTATTCCTCCAGTATATTGCATGTTAAATGCTTAAGTCAAATAAAGTGGGAAAAGAACAATGTCTATATCAATCTTACTTCTCTAGTAGCATGCCTTGGACCCACACACAAAGTGTCTATATCAGCACCAGGCCCGTGCACCTAAGATTAGGAAAAACAGAGAGTATAGATAACACCAAACATTATAGAATTGGCACAAAGTCAGAAATTTTCAGATGCTCAAATAATTTCTGATAAACAGCTGTACAAGTACATTTTGACCCTTAACCACTCATTATCAATCAATACCAAAATAAAAATAAAAAACTCACAAAACATATGAATCTGTCATAAAAATTCCTCATATCCTACTAGATAAAATGATTCCCAAAATGTTGTGTAGCTAGAGTGGAGTTATAATCTGATGAAAATTCAGCATTCATGATTAGTAAGTGGCCAAAAGTGCCATAAAATAGCAATTTTTTAGGGAAATACAAATTTGCAGTCCTAACTGGAGTATAATTTGATCAATAAAAACTACAAACCTAAAGAATCAGTTGCTAGCCTCTTTGTCTGTCAATATGCATCGCACTTTTAATAAGAATGGGCAATAAACAGTGCACATTGTGCTCCACATAATGAAGTGTGTGACCAGAAAATTGGGCGTTATAGAGGTTGACAGTTGCAATGCCTTTATACAGAGAAAATCTTGTCGATAATGATGTCTCAAGCCAACTCAAAAAATGAAATAACAGAAATAAGTTTCAACTACCTAGGATCAGTTTCATTATCATTACTAGTCATTGATCTGTGTATTATGGTATGTTTCTATGGGTTTGAGAAAGAACCAAAGTTGTAACACAGTAGAAACAACCAAGAGAGTGAGAAAAGCATGCATCTTATTATATTGTCAAAGTTACAAAGCATGCCATTTCACATTTATAAAGTTAGCAATTTGTCATGTGAGTATTCAGATTAGTTCAACACTTGGATGTAATTTCCTATTCATGCCTCCAATATGTCTATCAGTTGTGGACAAAGTAAAGATGGAAATACCCCAAGTCGGTAAGACCCGAAAGTAAATATCTTTGCGTTTGCCTCTTGGACAAACTGCTCATTGAATCCCTTGGCCCTGCTAACTTTCTTTATCCAGAGCTTTACAATCTGTTGTAAAACCCCATACATCAATACCAGCAAAAGACATAAAATGCGTAAGAAAGACATCAGTAACAGACTGCCAACCTGATCCAATCTTCCCAGAACCTCTTCTCTGGAGACAGCTTCTTCCTGGATTTCATACAACCCAGCATCCTCAAGAAACTGATACAAAGATAATAAATATTACAACAACGCATTCATTGACAACAAGGCTAAGGGAAATCATCCTGTTTACAGGGTTCAACCTTTTCCAGCTCCTGGGTCTTGTTGACATCATACTCCGTTGGCCCACTCCATGATATTGGCTCGGTGACCCCAAGGTATCCGTTAGTCCGTTTAGCGACTCCAGAGCTCTCCATGGGTGATAAATAACCCTTGCTTGCCAAAAAGATCTGATTTTTTTTTTATATTTCTGATATGTACCCAGGCTGGTCAATAGAATTACTAAACCAAATCAAAATCCTACACCTCTGAATTCAATTACAAGAGGAAAAAACCGATTTTTTTTAAATATCTTTATATCCTAAATTTCAGACAATGAGCATCTACTGATGAAGGATACGAAGAGGAAGAAAGGAGCCAAAAAAAAACAAAACTGTAACACCATGAAATGACTAGTTACAAATACAAAGAGGAAAATAATCCATCCAGTTCAAACGGGAGGCTTGATTTTACATATAGATCTCATAGCCAAAGCCCGACAATGCACCCAAAAGTAAATAACCACCAACAGACATTCCGAACACCCTCTCTTCGCTCCTCTCTATCTCTTATAAAGGAGATAAACAATCCGAACCAAATCCCAGACAATCGAAGAAAATAGGGCAGATCCTCCAAGAGAAAAACTTGCCGCGATCGCGCTGCCTCTTGCACCCTTGCTCAGCCTCGCCGATGAGAATATCCGGCGATTCCGATCTCGTCTTCCCAGTATCGAATCGAAGGAAAAGAGGGTCTACGAAAAAGCCCTAGCGAATTGGGGAGGACGATTCAGAGAGCTTTTGTGAAGAACCAGAACTCAAGAAGCTTCGCGGCCGCTGCTCGAACCCAACTCGAGTTACTTATAAACGATTGGCTTGATCCGTAGGCACCAATTTAACGGGTTGCTGCACTTACTGATTCAATCCTACCACAAATTATACCCACCTTTCTCTCGTCTATAATTTTGAAAGGGCCCAGTTACCCAATGGCGTAGATTCTTGGGGACTCGAAGGAAATCTAACCTAATTTGTTTAATACAATTTCTATAATTGAATTTTAAATTACTAAGACGGGAATAAATGATAGATACTCAACTGTCTCTTAATAGTTTAGTATTTTTTAAAATTATAAACTAAATTAATATTTGAACACATATATATATTAATATTTTCTTATTTTAAATTTGTCCTTTCTATTCTCCTATTTTAGTTAATTCTTCGAATTTTCTTCCCTTTTTATTGAACTTCTTCACTTGTCCGTCACGCGATTAGGGTACGCGATGACAGACAAGCCGGAGGCCCGGAAGAGAGGGGGAGAGAGCGCTTCCACGTGACGTAACTGATCGTTGTCGAACTTGTAACGGATGCAATTTGAGAGCCCATTTTGTTTCATTTGTAACGGATCTTTAAATTTGTGGGCCCATTATCTTAAGCGAGCTGGGCCCAATAGGGCTTATGAAATCCACGGAAACGGTGGCATGTTATTTATTTACACACATAAAATTTTAAAAAATATAAATTTTATAATATTTATTAGACAAAAATCACTTTTTTTTGTAATCATAAGTTATCATCTATCCTCTTTTTTTTTTTTAATAAAAGGTGTCTGATTCCATCAGCCCTTGAAATGGCATAGTCAGAGTAAAAAATAAAATCATCATTTAAATAATCTTTCTAAGCGACTCTATATTTTCTAAAAGGGGAAGATAAATCATAAAAATATTTTTTTAAATATAGCGATCTTTTATATAAGAAGATTAGATATTCAGTAAAATATTTTATACCTATGAACAATTGCATCAATTTACAGGGCCTTAAAATTACATAATTGCTCTCAAGTGTGGTGTTCAATTGATTATGACTTTTTTTACCGATCGATTTTAAATTTAAATCTTAAATCAAACAGTGGACTTATCTATTTAAGAATATTTATATTATAATAATTATGATTTTATAATTATTATAATTTACATTATACCACTTACGAATTCACAATTATTATAATTGGCATTATAACAACTATAAATTTATAATTTTTATGATTCACATTATAATAATTATAGATTCATGGTTAATGTAATATGAATTTGATCTGTTCATTTAATATTATGTTATAATAATTATAATTTTATAATTATTAATCAACAGGTGTTGCTACCTCTAATTCTCCCCGATCAATTCTAAATCCTACCGATTCTGTCTATCAATTGCGCTAGTGCTTTCTTTCCCCATCCACGTTTGATCTGCTCGATCGGCTGTTGAGCCGTCTTCTCCCTGTGGTC